>JAFIRS010001670.1:0-314204 GCA_018342105.1 Gonioctena quinquepunctata | reverse complement strand
CTAGCCTCTCTCACAGGATGAATGCCCCCTCGCTTGGAGTGCAAGGATTCATGAAAGTCATGATCACACATAATTATCCTACACCACAGTTTATAAGGTAAAAAAAAACATCGAGATCAAATCTTTTGGTTGCCGAAAAAACCCCAACATCAAAACTCAAGGTCAAATCCAAAGTCAAAGCTTAATGTTATGAATCTAAAGGTTATTCAAGGTCGGAAATCTAAAAGTCAAAACCCCTTCAAAACTCAATAAAAAATTAAAGTCAAATTAAAGGTAAAACCCCAAAAATTTTCCCCCCCCAACTTTCAAGGTCCCCGTGACGTCATAGTGGGGGGGGAAGCCAGAAGGCAAATCTCCACCATGAGTTCGTTTAATTTAAGCCGTGTTTTATCTTGACATCGCCCCTTTTTACGGATTCTGTATTGGACCCTATCCGGGTTGTCTCGATGTGGGGTTCCCAGTAAAAATTAAAGTTTTTACATGAATAAAAACTAAAAAAAAATCGAAAAACTTTTTTTTCAAATCCAAAAAGGAAAAAAATTTTTTTCATTGTTTGATCTATTTATTCTATGAGTAACAGATCAAAATCTTGCCCCCAAGATAACCTATTTTTTATCCAGGCAAGCTTCGTATAAAAACCTAGATCAAACAATGAAAAAATTTTTTTTAACCCACAAACCCAAAAAAGGAGGGGGTTCTCTAGTCCGCGTATATTTTTTTTTTATATTTTTTTTAAGTATGATGCAAATTTTTTACGAGGCGCCCGATTCTGAAAATTTTTTTTCAGTGCGGGTTCTTTGGTTTGGCCCCATTGTTTGAGAATAAAAAATCCCCAAAATTTTTCAAAATGAAGGATATTTATCACTCACCCTGGAAATTCGGTGTTTAAACCCATTCTATCAGGCAAACTTTGATGGGATCTTCCCCTTTTGGGTGATTTTTCTCTCATCAGATAGAATATACCTCGTTGATCATTTCGAATTTCGAAATTAAATTTTTCATCCTTACGGGTAGACGAAAAGGGAAAATTTATTTTTTCTTGTGAAAATTGGGCCCCAAATGTGGGGTTTACAATGCGTCCTTTTATAAACTTTTTTCCATGAGAGGATGGAACGATATACAAAGTAATGAAATGAACTGACCAGAACAACAAAAATAATTTATATTCCAACAAATAGTAAAATAAGATAATCATATTATTTAACTGGTAATAGTTGAAGTAGGGTGGGTCAGTAAGTATTTTGGAAGTAATAAAAAAACAAGCAGTTAGCAATTGAAAAATAAACACTTTTTAAGAAGAAATTTAACCGACGAAATACGGAACTGAAAAGTAAAAAATAAAATAAATCTTCTTAGTCTGCATAACTAAGCTCCTAAACTGATGTAAGTAACTAATTTTGAGTCGGCGCCAAACGAACAACCAACGAAGATCATTAAATTACCTCAAAAAAATTATCAGAATGTCACCGCCCAACTCGATGCCATCATTTTACGCCTTACCTAATTTATGTGCTTGTTTGTTTGTCGCCGACTCGAAATTAGTTACTTACATTAGTTTAGGAGCTTAGTTATTCAGACTAAGAAGGTTTATTTTATTTTTAACTTTTCTGTTCCGTATTTCGTCGGTTTAATTTTTTGTTGAAAAGTTTTTATTTCCTTCTGAGTGCATTTGTATGAATAGAAGCTTGTCTTCAATTTTTTTTTCAATGATTTTTTCTAACTTTTTAGTTCTATTTTTTTCAATAACAAATAATGAAAACTTGTTTGAAAAAAAAATAATTTGTTTATTTATTTTTTAGTATTTATGATGTTGAATAACTGGTTTAGTAATTTCCATCTAAATTATTTTTGAATTTTGGAAATCATAATCTCCGACCCCGGAAACCCCCAGATACCAATTTTGAATAGAATCGGAACATAATCATAAAAATTGTCCGCAATATTGGAGCCTCCATTTGATTGTTTTTTTCCCAACAAAAATTTCATAATGCATTGTCACCGGAATTATGTACACCTGCCAAATTTCAAATCAATCGGACGATTAGAAGAGGGTCAAATTTAACTTGCAAGATTTGAATACAGACAGACACACAGACAGACAGACACCGGGACAGGTGGAACTAAACTAAGAAAATTTGGCGTGGTAGTTAACGTGTTAATAAACGTTAATACCGTCATATCGGTGTCATACGTATACTTTTTCCTCAGAGTTCGATTACCTCCAGAAAGAACATCTTGTGAATAATTTTCATGAAACTCAGATGGAGAGTCAATTGAGGTATGAAGTTTTCATTTCATGTTTGATAAGGTAAATTGTTCGATAATTTACTAAGTTATTTATAGTTATCCTCTGTGCTGTTATTAGAATGAACGTTCTTTCATTTTCAACTTTCGTACATAAAATGCCCCACGACTCCCCGCTCCGAACGATATCTAATGGATAGCCTGAAGTCTTGATCAAAATATATCAAAAATTTAATCGCTCATACTCACTTTTTTTTTTAATATTCAAATAATTGTGAGCCTCCGCAAGAGTGTATCAAAAACCCATCAAATATTTTTTGACCCACAATGAATTAACACCCCATTATTTTGTGAAAGAATTGGCTTTTTTGCAAAAATGTGACTGTCTGAGTTACCCCTATTATCAAAGTTACCTCTTTGCGAAAAATTTTCCTATTATTCCCGTGAGCTTTGAAATCAATTCAGCAAAAATAAAACTTGAATCTTGAATTTTATTGATAACGTACCCTTCTGAATACCTTTGTAACACATTTTTGTGTATCTTTTCCCATTATTCTCGTCAGCATTAGAAGCAATACCGCGAAAAATAGGATCAAATCTGATTTTCTTTCGAACTATCCTTTCTAACGACCACCCCTTGTAAAAACCACCCTTTTGTAAAATTATTTTTTCAATATTTTTCCCTTGATTCTCGTCAGCCTCAGCAGCAATTTCGCGAAAAAATGCTGGTATCTGATTTTTTTTTGTACATCTCTTGTAAGTACCTTTGTGACGAGTTTCTTTATATTTATATCTGTTTTTTTGTCAAACCTACCCTTTTGAAAACCACTCATTTTTTCTCCATGTTTTTTGTCAGCAGAGCGATCCCGCGAAAAAAGGCTCCACACTGATTTTTTTCAACCAACACCTTCTTAAAACTTCTCATAAGGTTTGACAGCCAAAGAGGCGATTAAGCAAAAAAATAACTAGTTCCGTTTGTTCCGGCATGGAAAGTAGAAATTCAACATGGTTCATGTTTGTGTGATTATAACTTTAAATGTTTCAGTTGTTCCGATGGCATAGCATTTCACCTTTTCAGACGATCTGGGGACATATTATTCCACCCTGGTCACCCATATGCCCAGCGAATGTCCACAAACTGTCCCATTCGCCACACGGCCCGGTCCGTTCACCCCAAAACACGTGAAGGAGAGTTCAGACTTTTAGGTACTCTAGAGAATACCTACCGTCAGATTTGCTCAGTACTGCTGGAAACATGATTCGATAGTTCATTGTTGTTGGAAAGCTTTTTCCGATATCCACTGTACAAGACGCATATCAAATTGACCTTGACTCCGAACTCACCTTATGAGAGATAGGATCAAATGCAACGGCTGAATGTATCAACTAAAATTTTTTGGGTATTTTTGACAATAACACCCCCACACCCCCAATAACAGGTACCACTGAAAGGCATTTTTGAAGATTTTACAGATTTCGGCATTTCTTGATATCTTTTGAATGTGAAATAATATCTGAGAGAAAAGATAGATGAGGATCTGGCAACTGCAATGAGATATGGAAAAGATGTCTAACTCTCGCGTTAAAATAATTCGATCATTAATCGTCACCATTATTATATATACTCCATATTAGTCATTTCTAGGTTACTGCTCAATCAGTTCACAAAATCCAATTAATGGTACCCGTTATGATTATGGTCATTGAAAATAAATGATTGGGGTATTATTTGGGTTAGAAATTAGAGTACTGTATGGATTGAATATCTGTACCCAATTGAGTTTTGAATCGAATTCAAAAATGAAGAAATATTTAAGTCACGAATCTTTCTCTGTTGACCGTATTCCGTGTTACTCATCGCAATTGTGATCCCGTGAACAACCATGTTTGAAAATAAAATTGAATTACCTTCTCAACAATGTGCAACTTTCAAAATTTCCAAGTTGATGTGCCCTCAGTGCCCTCTGTCGAGTAATTGTCATGTACCTTCTTTCATAAAGTAGGATCGGTATTACCATTGATAATATTTTATGTCTCATTGTTTCACATCAAACCGTTCTAAAGTTATTGAGGTATCAACGAAAGGGTACCATTTAGATCCGCACTTACACAGAAAAAACCCTGTACTATTTGCAATGATATCCCTATTTTGGAAAACACTCACATTGCATTGATCGGAATAAATGTTCAACCAACAAGGAATAATTGCAGTGACCAAAGGTCTATAATCGATTCAAATGGAGACTTATTATCGAATTCGAAACTGAGCAATACTTATGTGAAATGTAACCTATCATTTTCACAATGATTGAGGGAGTATTGAACACCTTCAAAGTAGTATAATTCTTCAAAAAATAAAAATTAGACTATATTTCGTTGAAATAAATCATATCATATTGATTCAAATATACTTATTTTCCGAAATGACACTTGTTTCCAAGATATATTTTGTTTAATGGAAAATACATATATTTGAATGTACAATAGTAATGATGGATTCAATAAGGTCACAGCTCACGCCCATTATTAATGACCATTGGGAAAACCCATCGAAAGTTGACACAATGACTGCTATTGTTCATCCAATATTTATATAATCTCTCCTGTTCTAGTTTACTCTTGTTGTGAACTGACCCGATCGTAGGCATGGACAGGCACGAAAAGACGCGCGTCGAGAGGAGAGACACGAGGCAAACTTTGGCGGTTGGCGTTGTTCATTGTTTAACTTGTGTTCAGTACGTATTCCGTGTCATGTGTAATATTCTTTCTGAAGTTGCTATGAAAGAAATATTATTATAGTAGAACTTGATATCTTTGGTACATGTTTCCACTGGTGGGTACAAGTTTCCCCAATCAGATACTATTGGAATAATATGAATATGAAATAAAATCTCTTAAAGATGGTGATTGGGTATGCGCATGAAAAATTATTGCTTTGTGTCGATTGACGCTATATCTGGTGAATGTAAACATACTATGTGCATTGTGCATTGGGATAATGTTTTCATCATTAGGAACTTCCTTTATGTATAAAAATTACTGAAGAAATAATAATTTCAGAACTCATTTTCATAAGCAGAATGCGATCCTCATATTGTACAAACTCTCAATCCCTTCAAGACCAAAAACCTCGTCTATAATTTCGATATGACTTCAAATTATGAGATATATTTTGGAACAACTATTGTTTCGCATCATAAGCGGGATGATAAATTAGTATAGAAATCAGAAATAACGTTCAAATCTAAATATTAACATCAGAAATCAATTTTGGGTCTTAGGATTCGTCTAGTTTAAGGCTATGTCGGGGATTGTGACGACTGAATAATTTGTTTTTAATTTCATTGAAAGATATTGGAATCTGTGGAGGAAAATAGTTTCATATTTTTCAACAACACTGTATTATTACAATGAAGGATTTTTTAGTAAAGCTTTATTTAAATGAATGACTTATTTTTCGAAAGGAATTACCAGTTTCAATTGAGCACTATAGTTTTGAGACACCCTATACTAATGAAACTGACAAAAAATTATAATAATTACACATGAAATTTTCAGGATCCATAGATACACTGGAAATGTATTCACTACCCAAAAGGACTCATCCTACGTGATATACACTACAAACAAGCAGCAATGGAACCACCTTCTGAAAATTATATTTGGCGGAAAAATAGGCTCAAAACTCCTTCGTATTCTTGTTCGGGCTGCCCAAATTATATGAAATAATGACATTATATGATGACTTCAATATGGTTTTATGTTGGGGTTACATATATATATATATATATATATATATATATATATATATATCTATATATCGTGCATCAGATTATTGATAGTGACACCTATAATCTGTGCGGTGAAGCTTAAACCTTATATCGTGGAATTTTAATAGCACGAAATTTCGTGCATATCAACAGGTCACCAACAAATGTGTCAGATAGGCCTACCCACGATACCAATAGTCGTACTCCTCATGCGTTTAACGCAAACTTATCGAGAATAAGAGAAGTCTGTTTCGAATCCAAAAGAACCCACTATCCGTCTACAGCCTGTTTCATGGTTTCCCAATCATCAGGACGGCTTGTGGTCTCTTTCAAATTCGTATCAGATTTCTCGTAGGTTACTAGCCTTAGGCCAATACAAACATGTGAACTGCATCAGATCAACACCTATAATCTGTGCGGTGAAGCTTAAACCTAATATCGTGCGTTAAACGCATGAGGAGTACGACTATTGGTATCGTGGGTAGGCCTATCTGACACATTTGTTGGTGACCTGTTAATATGCACGAAATTTCGTGCTATTGAAATTCCACGATATTGGGTTTAAGCTTCACCGCACACATGATAGGTGTCACTATCAATAATTTGATGCAGTTCACATGTTTGTATTGGCCTAAGGCTATTAACCTACGAGAAATCTGATACGAATTTGAAAGAGACCACAAGCCGTCCCGATGATTGGGAAACCATGAAACAGGCTGTAGACGGATGGTGGGTTCTTTTGGATTCGAAACAGATTTCTTTTATTCTCGATATTCGTTTGAGTTAAATACATGAGGAGTACGATTATTGGTATCGTGGGTAGGCCTATCTGACACATTTGTTGGTGACCTGTTGATATGCACGAAATTTTGTGCTATTAAAATTCCACGATATTGGGTTCAAGCTTCACCGCACAGATTATAGGTGTCACTATCAATAATCTGATGCAGTTCACATGTTTGTATTGGCCTAAGGCTATTAACCTACGAGAAATCTGATACGAATTTGGAAGAGACCACAAGCCGTCCTGATGATTGGGAAACCATGAAACAGGCTGTAGACGGATGGGTTCTTTTGGATTCGAAACAGATTTCTCTCATTCTCGATATTTGTTTGCGTTAAACGCATGAGGAGTACGACTATTGGTATCGTGGGTAGGCCTATCTGACACATTTGTTGGTGACCTGTCAATATGCACGAAATTTCGTGCTATTAAAATTCCACGATATTAGGTTTAAGCTTCACCGCACAGATTATAGGTGTCATTATCAATAATCTGATGCAGTTCACATGTTTGTATTGGCCTAAGGCTATTAACCTATGGGAAATCTGATACGAATTTGAAAGAGACCACGAGCCGTCCTGATGATTGGGAAACCATGAAACAGGCTGTAGACGGATGGTGGGTTCTTTTGGATTCAAAACAGATTTCTCTTATTCTCTCTATATGTATATATATATATATATATATATATATATATATATATAATTCATCCGATCCAAATGACCATTCAATGAAAGGGAATATTTCTGTAACCCCAACAGAAAACCAAATTGAAGTAATAAGATAATGTAATTATTTCAAGTGGAATCAATTTTCGAACCTATGCTCCATAAAATCGAAGGAAGAGCAAATAAACCATCCTCAATGAGAAAATCATTCAAATGCTGCTGAACAACCACATAATCACTCGGATTATAAAAATGATTGTACCAATAAAAGCCATATCACTTGAAAATGAGTTGAATTAATATATTATATTATTGATATCCAAACATTGAATTTGAATAAAATTGAGTAAGAGATAGAATCAACGATAAATTCGTTATTGAAATCAATATGATATATCATTGATATCCAAACACTGTATTTGAAACATCCATTGAAATCCAATGAGTACTCATATTGAAATTAATAATATAATCTAAATATAATATAATAATCCTATCATTGAATGAAGTATAACTCTACCCGTGAATATGGAATAGAGTATTTCATTGAATGAATGGCTATCTCTTTGATCATATGATAGTATTTTCTGTGTATTCTTGATATTTCAAATGCCTATTGTGAAAAAACGTATAACCAAAATTCGAGAAAAACTTATTCTAGTTACTTCCCATCCCCAAAATGAAATTCCCGGGATACAAGATTCCGGAAACGAAAATTGATAAAAACGTTATTATATCAATCCTAGCTCACTTCTTTCGGAAAGAAAATATGAAGTTTCTACAAAGTTTCATTTCGCAAAAACTCTCGACAAAGAAGAAGTATTCCAGATGACATTCATTAACGTTGAATGGGAGTGATATCGTATCTTTTCGAGTATAAATCAGAACTCCACTTCTTCGAGATGAACAACTCTCATCATTCGTGAAAGGATTACAAGAATGATTGCCAGTCATGTTCAGAGATATATTTCTATGGACTTGCAACGTTCAATAATATATTAGAGGCGATGCATTTGACTGGATGTGATTCAGGAGATCGAAGGCGACGTTATATATTTGATTTCACCTGGGAACCCAGCTATCATCATGAGGATATAATATTTCGATGCGCTTGTAAGAGTCCGATATAGGTGAGTTTTAATAGATGCAATGTTTTTAATATTATGATATGGTTGGTATCCCAAACAAAATTCAGCATGGAATCGAAAAATAGAATATTCTTCAACGAGCGCATAATGATAGGTATCATTATACGCGGGTAGGAGACTATACTTTCTCTACGACTATACGATAGTCAGAGTTTCAATGGAATCTAAGTATTATTTATGAAGATAATAGATACTTCATTCATTAATTCATTTTGACTTTCATATTTATTTGATGGAATGATATATCTTCCACACGATAATGACTTATAATTCTCAGAGAGTCTCGTGAAGTAAGCGAGGACATTTTCCGAGAATGAATATGCCTGGTTCAAGTTTCGCCAATCCATGAACCCGAATATTGCTTTTCTGATTCTTCCGGCAATATGTTCAGAGTTGCTGCTGCCCCAATCACAATTATTCATTTGATATTCAAATCGTGACAGATCAAAATTAAAACTAAGAAAACAGTCAATCTGACATTCGCGGAAGCCAAGCCGTGACACGTCCAATGAAGCAAAGCCTTCTTGAGAAATTTGTTCGGTAGATTTGCTGTTTTGTCGTTAGTCTAAACCTCTCAGTTCCCGTGGATCCTGAAATTTCCGAATATCTGATTGGTCGAGTGCCGTCGAATAATGAGTAAGGATCCACGGTACTTCGGAATCATCTTCATTCATCAATTAATAACCAATATTCAATCAATATAGAATGCGATAGTCATATTTAAAGTTGTGTTTTGCGATAATACTTCGAGATTTGATAATATCATTTCCGACTTCCCCTCATGAATTCGAACAAGAATGAAGATAATATTTTCATTTTACGAATGTTTATTCATTTTGAAAATAATTCACCTTTGGAGATCATTAAAAATGAGTCATTGGACTGAAATAATATTGGGATGGCTCGTGCATTACAATAGAGGACCGATGGGCAGTTGGAACTGTTGATCCTGAAATTGTTATCAATCGAACTGACATATACGAGGGTGGACAGAAAATTATCCAATCAGAACATGTAGTTGGCAGCACCCGTCATCAATAGCTAGGAAATGTGTGTGCACTTCTTCTGAAAGGTAGTCACTGAAGTCACCTTTCGGATACGCAGTTTTTGTCGAAAAATCATTTGAGTGAGTTGATGCGAGTGTTTTTGTGAAGAAGAAAACACTTATCATCATCAATTATTGAAAGACAATTTGGTCGCTGTGTACATGGACTTCGCACCATCATTTACCACCGTTGAATTCAAACCGTACCAACTTGGGAGACAATGAACGTTCGGGACGTCCAAAAACTGCAACTACTGATAACATCGCTCAAGTTCACCAAATGGTGCTAGACTACCGTCGAAAAAAACAAGTGCAGAGGCTATGGATATGTACAAAGAACGTGTTTGTCATATAAAGTGCTTCTCAAAAATCCTCTCCCCACCCCTCTTATTTTTGGAACGATTATACATAAACAAGTGAAATTTGGAAACTGGATATGAAAGGTTGTAAACTTCCCTACTAGTGATGATAGATGACGAAATCGTCAAAGATGACGTCACAAGACCATTGTGACCAATAATTTCAAATGGAACCCTACGGCAAGCGACACCTCTCTTAAAAGGTATTGAAAAAACCTATTCAATGATACTAATTTTGTTTTTGTTCGTTGCAGCTTTAATGGCTCATTAGTAAACATTGAAATTTAAATTCCATTCAGTATAATATCAATTACAGATTTGAGAATCAGTATCTACTCGAAGAAATTGCTCGAAGTGACCTCCATTTACTTTCTGACAGTAAAATATCCCATTTTTAAACTCTTCTCGTACTTTTGCAAATGTGTCTGTGGAGACAGCCTCAAATTCTGCAACAATACGTTGTTTTAAAACGTCGATATTGTCAGGTTCGGTGGCGTGAACCTTCCTTCCAAGGAAAAATCCGAAGGTGTGAGGTCCGGTGATCGAGCTGGCCATTCCGTTGAACCTCGTCGTCCAATCCATCTACCACGATACTCCTCATCCAAATACCGTCTTACTGCACCGTAATAGTGTGGAGGAGCACCATCCTGTTGGAATGTTATTTCCAATTTGCCGAATTAATCTGGATTATCTTCCAAAATTTCAAGGATTAACGGTTCTATTGCCTTTCGCAACAGCTACAGATAAACCTCACCAGTTTAATTAGTATTCAGAAATAGAGGCACAACGATGTGGTTTTCAAGGATACCTGTCCAAACATTCACCTTCTGGGGAAATTGGGTATGTGTTTCACGAAACAGGTGAGGATTTGCGTCACTCCAATACCTCACATTCTGTGTATTTACATTTCCATTTAGATAAAAATTACTTTCATCACTAAAACAAATTGTTTCGACATAGTCCAGCTGTTGGTTAATTTCAGTTTCCATATTTTCACAAAATTCTAGTCTTCGGTCTGGGTCGTCGTCTGAGAGTTGATAAACCCTTTTTAATTTGTATGGATGAAATTTGTTTTTTGTCAACACCCTGTGTACTGTACTCCGACTGACTCCACAGGTAGATGCAACGTGAGTTGTTGAAGAAGTAGGATTACCTATTACTTCTGCCAGTATATCAATTTTTTTCTCATCAGAAATTTGTGGTCTGCCAGACCGTTTCGCATCATTGATACTACCCGTTGTTCCAAACTTACGAAGAAGCTCCCTTAAATAAGTCCTCGAAACGGGGCGATTGGGAAACCTCTCATAAAAAATGCGTTCTGCTGCATGAATCTTTCGTCCAGTTTCACCAAGAATTAGGATCGCTGCTACTTTATCACCTGAAGCACGTACCATTCCGCTTCTTGAAGCACAAAAACGTTCGGCTCACAACAGTTTAACAAATTATTGAAATGTACAAAAATATTGAAAGTACCAAAAGCTGCTAAAACCGTTAAACGTTCGATCAACAATACACAAATTATTAAATGTACAAAAACTTGTACAATTACAAAAACGTCGAATTAGGGAGACTAACAAAAACGTCAGCTTATTTGACAACTATCCAGAGGCGGAGCTTGAATTTGGAATTTTAGTATTAACTGATTTAATTCATCACAGCTTCGCGTTTTTCAAAAGCGAGTTGCCAAAACTGCCATAAACGTATACAAAATTAGTATCATTGAATAGGTTTTTTCGATATCTTCTAAAAGAGGTGTCGCTTGCCGTAGGGTTCCATTCAAAATTATTGGTCACAATGGCCTTGTGACGTCATCTTTGACGATTTCGTCATCTATCATCACTAGTAGGGAAGTTTACAACTCTTTATATTCAGTTTTCAAATTTCACTTGTTTATGTATAATCGTTCCAAAAATAAGAGGGGTCCCCCAAAAATAAGAGGGGGAGAAGCGGACTTTTGAGAAGCACTGTATAGCATTTCTGGTAATTCAACACTTTTCATCTACTATGGTAAATTAGAGGTAAATAATATCTCTGGGTCAAATAAATTTATGGCCAATAAGTATTTTTCCATTCAACTTATTGATCAAATTATAACTTTCATGAAAACGTAAAATGTATTGAAAAACTTTTTTCCCGTATTATAATACGCGTATCAATTATCTGCTACCGATTCATTAATATTGTCCATTTTGAGACCGATTTTCACTTCGGCCAATGAAAACACGTATTCGGGGATAATAAAGTGGTATGTTTCAACATACTTGTTTGACATTAAATTTTAATCGACATTCAATCACAACGCGTCGAAAGTACCTATAAGTATGTCGAGCAGTGAAGAATTATCAGAAATCCTTATTTTATTTTATTATTCATTTGTCGTAGAAAAAATAGTGTATGCAACGATCATGTTATGGCTATTAATACACCCGCAAACGGTTTACGACACTCGCCTTCGGCTCGTTTCGTAACTTACCTCGTGCTCATGTATCAATTGGGGATTCAGAATTACGGATACTCCCTCTGGTGTCGATTTTTGAAACTATGAGTACATTGTTTATTTTCCGAAACACTGATATTCATATGACATTATCCAGTTGATTGGATTGAATCAATAATGTTTTCTTGTTGGGGTGGAATAAGAATATAGGTACTCTGCAGATTTTCAACAATAACATCATGACATCAATGAACATTATGGTTGCTAGTGAATTTTTTGTTTTCTGCACTTCTGGGACTGAAAAAAGTACTTCAGTCCCTCCAAACAGGGACTAAAAAGGTTCATTCAATCTCTAGGAGCTATACTCTGTTTCCTAATCAAGTTCCGATAAAAGTTTCCTTGGTCGGTCTCAGAGAATAACTTATCGAGATGAACAAGTTATGAAATGAAAAATCTTTCTAGTCTTTGTAATTTGATGTGGGTCGTTAACGAGGTGAATAAATGAACAGTTTTGAAAATATTTATTCAAAGTTCAACTGGTTGGATATATCAAAACCAATAATGGGATATTAACATTTGTGAAATTCTTGAAAAAATTCATAATGTAAAGCCATATTACACCTTTCACAAGATTAAGTTATTTTATTTTGCCTAACACACATCTCTCCCATTTTTGGCCAGTAATAACTAAATGCTGTTCATTATCTTTCCGTACTTTTGTAAAACTGCTGTTACAACCTGTCGTCTGAAAGATTTTATTCCATATTTTCTGGCTCAGACCCAGGCATTGCTCATGCATGCATCGAATATAACATTTCTTACCACGGAATGCGATTCTGTAGTTCGCTATATTGTTGTCCATCTGATCGACACCCCCCATGAACTCATTATATTGTTTCATTACATGGGATTGCGTGATTTCGACTTTTTTCTTTTCTCTTGCGTCAACATTATCACCACTCCATTGTCATTCCAACTAACACAGACAACATCATTTGATTTCATCGAATGCACTTTCGTATGTACCCCTGTCCTTATTCATAATTTTTTGCGGTTTCCAATTGGCATTTCTCAGTCCGATCTTCTCTGACTGTTCTGGTTCCTCCAAAACCCATTTTATGTAAATGAGTAATTGAAGGTGAACTGTTGAAAAAATTGTTGAAAAACAGGAAATTCTACTTCTGATTATTAACGATTTAATGATTTTTCAAAATTTTGGACAATGCTTCCACTAAAGCCAATTTTTTGGGATCCTTATAATCGGTACGAGGTCCTCAGTATATATCAAAGTTCAGACAATAACCGGAGAAAAACGCTAAAATCCACGCCTTGTATCCAAAAAGAACGGGTTAACATTTAATAAATTGTTTACACCCATTCCGTCCAAAATGGGGTATTATTGATTCATCACCGAACGATATGAGCTGAAAGGCGCATATCTAACGAATTTTTCGTTAATTCTACTGATAACTGTCCGTAATTCAGTCATTTCATCATATTTGGTCACGTTGTTGTTGTCCGCTGCATGAATGAAACGAAATATTTCTTCAAATCGGATACGCCTCATTGAATTCCCAACAAGAGTATCTCTAGAATCTTCTCGTGCTCATTCTGCGTCTGTAAACTGGCACATATGCACCAAGATAGACGATAGCGATGAATACTAGAAGTTCCTAAGACGATAATTTTTTGTTGCAGAAAACATCACAGTGTATTTCACTTATAGTTCTAAAACATCATCAGAAAGAAATAGTTCCAGAAATTCCAGAGGATTACTATGTTCCAAAAGATTTGAAGGCTAAAAATAGCTACCCTCTATCAAACAACTTGTTGTATGTGTGGCAAACTTTTCTTTTTGCCAGTAACGCTTTTTCTGTTCCGATTTTTGTTAGTAACTTCTTTAGTTTTTCCTTATTTCGTATGGACACCTGTTCGGTTCCTGCTTCAATCACATAATTTTCCATGTCATTCTCTTTTTCCGATTCTTCATCATCAAAATATTCATCCTGCTGTGAATCTGTTTCAGCTTTCGATTGAAGTTGACGAGGATTCAATTTATTAGGATCATTACAGTCTTCTTCACCTGAATCTTCGTCTTTTTCGTTTCCATTGTCGTTGAGTGATGTTATATAAATGAGATTCGGAACTTCATCATCTAAGCATTCCAATTCATTCAATAGCTCAGCAGTTGTGAGAGGTTTATTCCTGTGGACAATCAAAATATATAGATCTCATGTGCCCAGAGGGTCGTTAACGACGCCAGGAACTTCAGAGGCCATCCTGTGTGAAAATTATGCGGTAAAGTGAATGATAACACAAGCAGTTTCCTTTGTATGAATTCGAAAGCATCTGAGTTATATTATATTTCAATGAAAATAAAATATTTGGAACTTACCAGTAATTATCCTCAGACATGTTCCTGACACCTCAAAAGGGCGAAATATACTGTCAGATAGAGGCTTCTTAGACACACTCGGAACACCATCATTGATCGAATATATCTTACAGGAGGACATTTGTTATCAATATTCTGCCAAGAGCAAACCAGAAAACACATCTGCAAACATAGTTGCCTATCTTTTGTGAGATGGGTCGTGAGTGACCCGCTGGGCATAAATGGGTTAAAACAGGGTAGACCACATTGTAAACGTGCAATGATAGTTTTTAAAAATTTCGTATTTCATGTTGAAAAGGGGAACATTCTCAATTGAATATTGATAGAAAGATTTTATGAACATCCTGTTTATATTTTCAACGAATCAATTCGTATTTCAGTTATTTGAGACGTCAAATCGGTCCTAAAATAGGTTCACCTTATTTTGAATAACAATAGAAAGAGAGTTTTCTGAATTAAACTTATGTGACAACGGCGTAACTACAAGTAGTTTATTAGAATAATAAGTATAATAATAATTATACCTGATTATAATTATAAATATAGGAAGATAATTGATATATATATATATATATATATATATATATATATATATATATATATATATATATATATATATATATTTTATTTTAATATTAAGTACATAAAACCATATATAAAAGTGATAATAATATGAAAATATATAAATTGGAATGAATATTAATATTTTTAAAAGAATCTACTATTTAAAATACAACTTAATTTTTAAATTTTAGCTATTATATTCCGAGTTGTCCGATGAACTATCGTCGTTGACGTCTAGAGAAATAATAATGGGCTCTACAGTGTTTTCCAGAATGTTATCAGCTTCCTACATTCTTTTTTTTATCTCAATCACATGTCCAAAGCATTAACTCCATTTTTCGCAATCCACTGTCTTCATTTCCTCTTGCGAGGGGTTTTCAACGTGTATTATCCTGAAAGTGGTGTTATGCCTTACTACAAACCATTTTACTTGCGTCCACACCAATTCTTTTGGGTTGAATCCATAGTGATATGGCGGAGGACAAAGTACCGGTATATTTCGTTTTGAGCGATTTCGTCGACAACAAATTCCGTTCAAAGAGCTTCATTCAACTTTATAATCTCCAGTGGATCCTCGTTCAGCATATCTTTGTGGAATGACTCCTTATTTGAAGTAAGCCAATAAATAATGCCATGTTTTTTGCAAGAAGGCGTTGGTATTTTTTCGGATTTTCTCAACATCAGCGTTCATGATAGTCTCCAGTCCGATTTGATTGAAATGCTAGTAAGCCACAATCGACAAATCCATTTTTGCTACCACTGTTAGTTATCATTGATCTTTCACCATTTCCCAAAGGTTTTTTTTGGCAGGCGAAGGAAATCCGTTACGGACAACACCTTACGGTAGTGTGGGACTCCCTGACCCAGGTTTACCCACTAAAACCTCCATCCTGTAGGCTCGACAGGCTGTGGCCTCCGACGACACTTGAGCCCCATGGCCCATTGAACCTCACCTGGTACGGTTTTTTCACCATGTCGCATCCATGGTTCCTGCTTAAGTTCCGCTTTGAGTTCCCTCCCAGCATGTACTGCCGTGGCTACTTTGCGGTTCATCTCTGTTTTTGTTCAGCACCCTGGGGAGTCCTCTTTCGATTTCGGAGACCGCTTGGAATCATAACTCTTCAGTGTCCTAAAAGAAACCGAGAAGGCCAAGAGTTGTCCTCATTCCCTTTTGATGTTTCGTCTCGTGGTCATTTGTACCCCCGAGTAAGTGAGGGGAAAGGGGTTGGTCTACGCAAAATTTCCAAAAAATTATCAATTATTTCCATTATATTAAGTATTATTGATAATTCCTAATAAAAGTTCAGAAAATAGTAAATATACCGTGCGACTAAAGTGACTTCATCCCTTGAGCGGTTGTTTCCACAACCGATTCCCCAGGAACTAACAAACCCATGGTATATGATATACCATTCAGGATAATGCATTTTGATTTCAATACTTGTTAGAAATCTCTCCTTCTCCCATCCATTAGTTTTCTCGATATCATAGTTCAGTCACCCCTGCTTTGCAGCATATAGGACCTCAGTGAATTCATAAATTGAACTTCGAATTCTTCAACGATATTGAAGTTATTTTAATTTCACTTCAATAATTACGGATGGAATCACAGTGGCAGGATTATCACTTTGTAGATGAAGCGCAAGTTCCACTCTCACCTGTCCACTTTCTTGAGTATTATAGATTTATTTTCCCCACGAAAGTGTATGAATATCGAACCTTTCAATACCATCCCTTCTTTGAAGAGGAACGACGATACGACTGTGAGAGATTGAACTGTCACTTTGCTCTCGGTTACGGAAAGGTAATGAGGATACATACTCTACGTTTCGCTTTATCCGCAAGAATAATGAATAATGCAATGATATGAATGAAACAAAGCTCGCTCTTTCTATGAATAAATTGGGCTTTCAAATAAGAACTCAACCTTCAGACTGCAATCGCGGCAAAATATCCGATTTCCATTTCTTTGAAGGCGTCATTAGTGCCGGAAAGAGATGAATTTTCTCACCAGGATATATATCTGAGGATGTCTGGATTCTCCACAGAAATTGTATCGAGTTTCTCGAAATGTTGTGTTTTCATGAAATCCGAGATATGAATTTATTTTCAATGAAAAACTTTCCGGCCGATCGTTTCGCAAGCACGAGGATCACAAGCTTCAATACGAAATCATTTCAAATCATAATAATAATAACAATCAATTCTTTTATTGAAAGGTTCACAAGACCAGACGAACGACAAGATTTAACTTCTGCACATGCAAGCTCATGGGCAGAAATTGTTTTTCTTTCCAACAAACAGAATTAACACAGAATTCATAATTTGAGAAAAAAAAGAGATTTTTTTTAAAATCGTACAATTAATGGGTCCAATTCATACTAAAACGGATAAGTATGACAAGATACAGAATCACATTACAAATAAAGATATGATTTATGACTCTAAAAATATATTTGCGAAAAATAAGAAATAAGAACTACGGTGCCAAATCAATTATTCTTTTGTATTTAATAATAATAATATACTAATAATAATAATGAATGCTTTAATTGCAGGTACAGCAGTTAGCTTATATCCCAACAAAAGGCAGGATTCAATGTCTGCACATGATTGCTCGTGGCAGGAATTGCTCTTCCATCCAACCAGTGGAGTAACTTATCATAATAAATTCATAATCAATAATATTATAAAGTATATACAATAGAATATGGTAGACTATTCAAACTGCTCCGAGAAAAATTGAAGTCTAATCATAAGAATATAACAAAAGAAAATACTATTCCTAAAAAAAAAATTTCAAAATACAGTGATTAGTACATATAAGCGGAGAAAAAGTGATGTGCCGATTCAAGTTTGCCATTATAATTATTATATTATACTATGAAATTTGGAAAATTGTTATCAAATAAATATTGCTTCATATTTTTTTTGAATTTCTTCATTTAAAATAATTTGAAATCACTGGGTAACCGGTTGTAAAGGCGAGCGATCTGAAATGAGAATGAGCCACGAAAAAAGGAGGTTTTGTGTTAAGGCGCAGCCAAATTATTTCGAAATTTCAAGTTGAGATTATGAATGTCAGTTCTGAAAGTCAGTTTCTTGATTAGATAAGGAGGTTTCCCAGTTGTTATTATTTTATGAAAAATCGTACTGGAGTGTAGTGTACGCCTAGCCTCCATGTTCAGCCAACCAAGATTCCTTAAATGTTGCGTAACATGTTCCCGCTTTCTTGTGCCTGTAATAAGTCTCACACATGAGTTCTGCAATTTTTGAAATCTTATTTTGTCAGATTTCATCCACCCTGGTCCATAAACCACGTCTGCATAGTTTGCATGTGACAACACTTATGCATCACATAGTATCATTTTACTTTTTTTGTTCAAAATATTTGTTTCAATAGATCGTTCTTAGATTCATGTAACCCTGTTTTAAAATATGAGATACATGTGTAGTGATTCGTAATGCATTATCAAGGTACAATCCCAAATTTTTTGTTGTATCTGCGGTGGGTAGGGGGACTCCGTCAACACGTATATTCAATAAATTCTTGCAACGATTTCTTGCTGTTGTCCTCCCAAATAGCATAATGAATGATTTAGAATTATTCACAGTAAGGCAGTATTTATTTGATACGGTTATGAGAGTATTCAAATCATGATTCATTTGGTCAAGTGCCAAGTTGTAGGAGTTTTCTTCGAAATTTAAATACATCTGCGTGTCATCAGCTTCGAAGCGTAACGTAAGAACTTTGTGAATTGTGAAGTGTAGAGAACAAAAAGAAGGGGGCCCAAAATTGATCCCTGGGGAACACCCTTCTTAATTTCTAGAGATTTAGATATTTCATTATTTATGATAACGCTTTGAGATCGGTCGAGAAGGTAATTTTTGAGTAGAGATATTGCATTCAAAGTGAACCCTTAGAATAGTCGAGCAATACTAGTGGACACAATTCATTGTTACCAATAGAGATATGTATATCATCTATCACTTTCAGAAGAGCCGTGGTACAACTATGGTCAGATCTAAAGCCTGATTGGCAGGATGGTACTATGTCAAATTCATTCAAGTATATACTCATCTGAGCATTCAATTTTTTTTTCGAAAGCTCTCGAAATTGCACACAAAATGCTTATTGGGCGAAGGTCACTCATATTTTCTGCATTAGTAACTTTCGCTAATGGAAGAATATGGGAACGTGATGATCATTAGTTTCGTGAAAAGATAAATTATTATGATTATTTACTGTATTACCAAGAAAGAAACGAATCGTTTCATCATCAGGTACACTCCCGAAGAAATTGTTGATTTCCTCAGCATTCATCAGGTGCTCTGGGATAGAATTTCGTGATTTTTTGTTGTGAACGTTCATATCAGCCAGTTCTTGCCATAATTGCCTGCTTCTTTTCAAACGATGATCTAGGTAAGCCCTCTTTTCAAGATTTACGGTTCGGTTTGTAATATTTTTTTTTCTTTATGATCATTCCAATGATGTGGAGCCTTTGTTCTTTTGAATCTCGTAAGAGCTTTGTCTCTAAGTTTGAACATGAGCTTCAAATTATCCTTTATCCAAGGTGCTTTTTTCTTGGTGATTCTAACGGTTTTTATAGGCGAATGTTCATCAAAAAGTTTGAGAACCAAATTAGTGAACAGAACGACTTCATCATCAATATTATCTGGCTCATAGATGGTATCAAAATTGATGGCATGCAAATCTGCGAGAAATAATTCCTTGTTAAATTTCCTGAAATCTCTGAAAGTGTATAAAAAATTATCGTTCAATGTTTTTATCAAACCTACTTTGCACGATACAAGAAAATGATCTGAAAAAAAAGAACAATCAAGCGTAGTACCGTCAGTTTTACTAAGTGTTTCTGAACATATTATGAGATCTATTATTTTGCAGCCAGTTGAAGAATGTAAGCTGATCAAAAAATTGATTCAGGCCAAAAGGAGCAATTATTTCCTTCAGCTGAACACAAGAGCTGTTTGTGGGATCTGCGTAGTCAATATTGAGATCTCCTGCGCAAATTATATTTTCGAATCTAGGACAGATGACAGGTAAAGTATCTTCGAAAGATGATAAAAAGTTTGGCAGTGGTAGGTTTGGAGGCCTTTACATGGAGGCCACGGCATATTTCACTCCATTAAGAGTGTACGTGATCCATACTTGTTCAACTGTTTCTGATGAAATATTGACAATCAGAGTGGCGTTTAAAATATTCTTGATATGAATTGCAACACCTCTACCCCTTTCACTTTCCCTATCTTCACGGAATAATTGATAGCCCGCAAGACAAATATTTCCATTGGATATATTCACCGAAAGCCATGACTTCATCTGGGTCTTCCAGTAATTGATTTGGAATAGATATTGGTCTACTTTTTTTCAAACTTTTGAGTGAAAGTTATTTGAATTATGTTGGTAATCAGTTATACAGGCGAAGAGAATCAATAGAAGGTGACCCAGTATCGATCCCTGAAGGACACCATTTTTCATTTCAAAATAATTCGTTTTTTTTAACGAAGTTTTTTCACACGGCTGCTTGCGGTAGGTGTTGACTAGTAGACATCGTCACGTGAGAAAAAACCGTTATGCCCCCTCCATGCGACTTTCTATATATCTCTCTCTCTCTCTCTCAGTCTGTCTCTGTTTTTTTCAATTATATACGAGTCTGTGTGACAGGCGTCTAGCCCTTGCTCATATGATTCCGAATGTGTACGGAACCATCCGAACTGCTGTTCTGCTTGCGGGAAATTCAAAGTGTTACTTGAGTGGTAGGATATATATGTCGGATATTATCGTTGAGTGGTAATAGGTGGAAGATATGTTTGTTTTTTTAATATTTCCATATAATGTGTGTTTAGATGATTATATTCTCTTTTGGAAATGATTTCTAATGTTTTTTTATGCCGAAGTTGGATTAATGGTTTACATTGAATATGTGGCACGTCAATTTGAAATAATATGAAAAATATTATTATCAGGAATAAAATACTTTTTACTGTGGCGCAGGAGTTTGGAAAAAGGATATATAGGTATTACTAATAATTAAATGTGATTTAATAGAAAACGTCAACTTTCAAAGGGAAAAACATGAGATTGATATCATTTAAACATCACAATTTTTTTTCTTATTTTTAATGAATAAAATATTTGATGAAACTTTTTGATTCCTCACTTTACATTAATTAGATTGAAGAAATCAAAATATACAGATTAAAGAGAGAGAAAGAAAGTCGCATGGAGGGAGCATAACGTGTTTTCCTTTCGTGATGATAAATCTCCTTATCGAATTACATTCGGAGTTGGAGAAAAAGCGTAAGGAACTTCGTTCTTGACGGGGGTCCCCCGACCGATTTTTTGTTATTGTATGAACCCCAAGTAACCTAAAATGGCTAGGAGAATTTGTTATTAATTTGGTCATACGCCTTCGGATGGTCGAGCAATACTCATAAACACAGTTTATTGTTGTAGATAGGAATTTGCAAATTTTTAACAATTTTCAGAAGAGCCATTGTACAACTATGGTTAGATCCAAATCCTGATTAGAAAGACCCAATACATCGAATCGGTTTCATGTAAGCCTACCAATCAGAAGGTCGCGGGTAGGAATCTCGGTCTGGTACGTTTTTTTATTTTATATAAACAACGGCTGGAGCGATTTGGCTGAATTATTTTTGTTCGTAATAATCCTAATACGGTTGCTAGGGAAAGAAAGGTTTTCAGAAAAGTTATTGGATTTGAAAGTACTTTCTTCTATGGTATTTACAAAGACCTTAATACGATTCGAGCGTTAGATTTGCGTAATTCTTTGGTCGTGGAAAAATTTTCATATATATATATATATATATATATATATATATATATATATATATACATATATACAGAGTGGGCCATTGAAAACGAAACAGCGGCTCTGTAGGTTGGCAGAACCGAATCATATAAAAACGCTCGGACAAATCAACTACATTTTCAAAGGGGACATCGTTCGCGATATAATTCACCCGAAATACATTCCATCCCTCGGAGCTGTGACCACCACCCCTTAATTTTTAAATGGCATCATATGGCAAGTGATACCTCATTTGAAAGGTATTTTCCTTCCTTATATCGAACAACAAAAATATATTAATTCTATCAATTCTTTTTCGAAATATAGGAATTTGAAGTTGGGAAATAACTTTTTATTCACTCAATCAATAAAAATAACATCTAACAATGCAACTGTTCGAAGATAATTATCATTGTCAAGGAATTGAATGATCCAACTGTTCAGCAACAAATAACATGCAATTCCATTTGAAAATTTTATTTCATCCTCATTTGAAATTTTAAGGTTTTCAAGAATCGATAAAGAGACGTTTTCTCGAATTCGACACAAATGCGAGTACAACAGAAATATGTATTAGATAATTTTGTTCGCCAAATCGCAATTGTGGACGTCTATCAGTGTCAAACTGATCTTCGATTGAACGACATAGAGTGGATTACTGGACTGAAGCTGCTGAATATCTTTCCGCAATAATGGTGTATACGATCGCGGAAAGAGTTGAAATAATAACAATTTTTTTTTTTTAAGAATGATGAGTGCGGTAATCGTACATCTAATTTGTTCAATGAAACGTATTCAGATGAACTTGTTGCTAGAAAATACCTTCTAGAATTAGTGCAAAAATTCCGTCAAACGTGAATTTCCGTTGAGAAATGAAGCTGTTGAAGTTTCACTTTCAGGACAAGTTCATGCAGACCCAACATTGAGCACAAGCAAATTGGCTAGTGTTACCAATATCAGTAGAACCAGTATGCGCCGAATCCTGAAACATCATGAATTCCACCCCTACAAAATACATTTGGTACACCAATTGAATGAAGATGATTTTGATAGGCAACAGGAATTTTATGAAATTATCACTACGAGAATAGATAATGATGAGAATTTCTTTTTCAACAAGTCCTTTTCTGATGAGTCTACATTCTTTTTGAATTCGACTGTGAATCGTCATAATTGTCGTTATTGGTCAGATGCCAATCCACATCTTTTCCACGAAGTCCATACCCAAACTTTCCAAAAACTCAATGTCTGGGCCGGTATTTTTGGGGACTGTTTGATTGGACCAGTATTTCTCGACGGTAATCTGATAGGAGAAACTTATTTGGAATTATTGAATGAATTAGTAGACATCATCGAAAATGACGATCGTTACCATGAAGACCACTTGATATTTCAACAAGACGGGGCCACCTCCACATTATGCACAGCCTGTTAGGGCGTTTTTGGATAGAATGGTTCCTGGAAGTTGGATTGGAAGAAGAGGCTCTATAGAGTGGCCAGCCAGATCTCCAGATTTAACCCCACTCGACTTTTTCCTGGGGGTCACACAAAAAACAAAATCTTTGCAACCGAACCAGAATCTCTGGAAGATTTACCAAGGAGAATTATTGAAGAATGCCGTTGAATAACGCCAGAAATGCTACGAAATGTGAGGTCTCGTTTCAAACAGAACTTGTACTATTGTATGGAAATTGGTGGTGACAGTTTGAACATTTATTTCATTGACAATGATAATTATTGCGACCATTGCATTATCAGATATTGTTTTTATTGATTGGGTGGATAAAAAGTGATTTCCCAACTTCAAGTTCCTATATCTCGAAAACGAATAGATCGAATAAATACATTTTTGTTGTTCGATATTATGAAGAAAAATACCTCTCAAATGAGGTATCACTTGCCATATGTTGCCATTTAAAAATTTAGGGGTGGCTGTCACAGCTCCGAGGGATGGAATGTATTTTGGGTGAATTTCTTCGCGAACGATGTCCTCCTCGAAAATGAAGTTGACGTGTCCGAGCGTTTTTATATAATTCGGTTCTGCCGACCCACAGAGCCGCTGTTTCGTTTTCAATGGCCCACTCTGTATATACCGGGTGACTCAGGAAATCGGGCCACTCCTGTAACTTCTGAATTCGTGAACGGATTTTTCTGAATTTGGGAACAGTTATATAAGCAACCATTTCGGATTTGATTACATTACAATCCAATATGGCGGACTTCCGGTTTCACCGCAAATGCCAGCAACTTTGTTTTTTCAAATAGAACACCCTGTATATTTTCACATATTCGAATTCAACAGCTCGAAACAAGTCCAAACCGTATGTCAATGTCATTTTTCTCGAACAATTGAAATTAAAATGGTTTTTTTATTTAACCTCGTGGATGAATTAGATTTGAGTCGCACATAACAGAAAAATATATTTTTTTCTGAAAAATCATTTTTTGTGTCATTTATTGATGAATCAATTCAGTCACATCACATTTTGATCAAAAATTCATTTTTTCCGAATGAAACCCCTATGGGCCACCTACCTGTCTCTCTAGAACATCAATTGAGGAAAAAATTCACATATCATTTTTGTATTTCGATGCAGAAACAAATCGTATACATTCAAAAATCTACAACTAGTTCATGAGTTTCCTTGCAGTTCGAAATTTTTTTTCAACTTAGTAAGCTGTGGAAAACAACATTTCTGAATCTTGTCAACTTATTGTGTTTCGCTGTCATCTTTCATCTCAACTCTCGAAAATTAGTTAACTTCTGAAAATTAGTTTAGTAGAAATGCAAAATCAAAATTATAGGTTCACAAAAAGTGAACAGGTTGATATGTTAATAATTTACGGAGAATGTCTTGAAAACAGTGTCGCCGCTTGTCAGTCATACGCTGAACGATACCCACACAGGAGACACCCACAAAGAACCTCTTTCAAAAATCTGAAGAGAGGATTCCGAAAAGAACCCAATAATGGAGAAGATGATCGTAAGTGAGGAGGCAGAAATGAACGTTTTGCTTATGTTGATCTTGATCAAACCGCTTCGACGCAGGAATTGGAATACCAATGCAATGAAAGTCGAGAAAACGCTAGGAGAATTTCAAAGAAACACCATTATCGTGCTTATCAGTATAACTTACACAATTAGTTGACAAGAATCAAAAATGTTGTTTTCCACAGCTTACTAAGTTGAAAATTTATTCGAACTGCAAGGAAACTCATGAACTAGTTGTAGATTTTTTATTTATACAATTTGTTACTGCACCGAAATACCAAAATGATATGTCATTGTTTTCCTTGTGATGTCATAGAGAGACAAGTGGGTGGCCCATTGGGGTTCCATTTGAAAACAATGAATTTTTGATCAAAATGTGATGTGACTGAATTGATTAACCAGTAAATGGCACAAAAAATAATTTTTTCGAAAAAATTAAGTTTTTCTGTTATTTGCGACTCATTGTGAATAGCTTCGACCAAATCTCATTTATCCACGAGGTGAAATAAAGAAACAATTTTAATTTAAAAAAATTTATTTGACATGAGATTTGGTTTTGTCTTGGCCTGTTGAACTTGAATATGTAAAAATATACAGGGTGTTCCTTTTGGAAAAACAAAGTTACCGGCATTTCCAGAAAAACTGGAGGGCCGCCATATTGGATTGTAATGTGATCAAATCCGAGATGGTTGCTTATATAACTGTACCAAGTTTCAGAAAAATCCGTTCACGATTGCAGACGTTACAGGAGTGGCCCGATCTCCTGTGTCAACTGCTATATATTTCGGGAGAATGGGATACCGGGAAAACGAGATAACGAAAATAACGGGAATAACGGAAAAACGAAATAACGAAAAAACGGGATAACGGGATAAAGGAAAAACGACATAACAGGAAAACTAATAAACGGGATGCAGGGAAAATGGGATAACGGGCTAACGGGAAAACGGAATGACAGGAAAACTGGGATACCAGAAGAACGGAAAACGGAAATAACGGAAATAACGGAAATAACGAGATAACGAAGTAATGGGATAACGGGGTAACAGGATATCGGGATAACGGGATAACGAAAAAACGGGATAACAAGATAACGGGAAAACGATATTACGAAAAAACGGAATAACGGGATGAAGGGAAAATGGGATAACGGCCTAACGGGAAAACGGAATGACAGAAAAACATGATAACGGAAAAACGGTAACAGATAACAGGATAACGGGAAAACAAAAACGGATAACAAAAACAGAAAAACAAATACGGGAAAAAACGGATAAGGGATAAGGGGAAAAGGGGATAACAGGAAAAGGATAACGGGAAAACAGGATAACGAAGAACGTGATAACGGAAAATGGGATAACGGTAAAACAGGATAAGCGGAAAACGGGATAACGGAAAACGGGCAGAGGCAGTAGCATATCCTTGATGAAACAACACAAAAAAAACAGATGAATAGAAATTCTATGGGGACAAGAGTTTTCAGGAAAAAATATTTCAGGGATATAGAAATTTGGACAGAACAAAGTGTGTCGGGTCAGCTGATTTCATCATAACAATCTCAGTTTTGGTTATTTTAAACATTCAAACGGCCTTGTCACTGAGTTTGAACACAACTTTTTAATTATATGTTATCTACGGTACTGTTTTCCCCGTTATTTTGTTTGTTTTTACCAGCGAGTGTTTTTCGAAAAGTACAAGTATTGAATAAATAAACACAGCAGAGTCATTAGAGTCTGCACACACTGGTGATTTTTGTCAACGTGGCTGTTTTGTCACTGTCACCAAAGCTATGGATCCTTTCGATGGTGCGCGCACTGAAATACGTAATAGCTGTAGGCTTACGGCATGCTACAGAAAACCTGGCCAATCGAGTAACAGAATGAAATGTTTTTGAAATTTTAGTACTCACAGCAAGCATAAGTGAAATCATTGACTGCCTGGGCAAAAGTTGTGCATAAGTTTTGTATGGTCTTTTTTCGAAAAAAGCCACCATACCAATATAATAACATGTTGGAAATACTTTTGACACTTACTACCTCTCCAGTTAGACGAGCGGTCTAAGACGCCAGATTTGAACTGACACCGAAACGAAATAACCATCTCAACTATTTTTACTCATTTCATTTGATGGATGTATAAAGGAGGCGTAGTATTATTCATTCAACTATCAACGGGAATCATACTAGATAACGGGTCTACCCGCGAACACCAACGAGGATGCCCCCTATTGTTTTCACCACTGAATTCCTGCGGGTCATTTGAGTCTGGATAAGCATCTCCCCGCTATGACAACATAGTGGGGGGTAGATGTTTGTGTTTTCTACCAACTCCGCAACCCCATCTAACTGCAAATATTCCTCGAGGATCCCTTCTGCACAAAGATTTCCATGTATATATGTATGTGTTGGATGTAGATATTCTCATATGGAACCTGCCTAGTGACCCATAGAAATGTATATAATAGGAAATACACTGATCATGATTTGACTTGAACTGGTTCACGGAAAGGAGCGTCGTTGGTTCAAACACCAGCTTTGCCAGGTTTTTTTTTATTTTTTCCTTCAAAATTCAAAATGATTTGTTTGGGTTGAATATTCGTCCCAAAACAGATCATTTTTCAAGTCTTAGAGCTGGCTGAAAAAAACCTGGCCGATCGAGTAACAGAATGAAATATTTTCACAAGCTTTTATTCGATTTCACATATGTATGTTTAGATCAAGTCTTGCGATTGAATTTCTACCCACTTCTAGTTACCTGATTGACGTGAAATTTGGCAGGTGTTCATAATTCAGGTGATAATATATTTGCCAAAAGAAAAACGAATTGGCGGCTCCATTATGGCGGACGAGTTTTGTGATGTATAAAGTTCTTCTATTCAAAATTCGTATGGGGGTTTTCGGGTCGAATATCCTGATTTCTTTGTCAAAATTCCTGAATTCAAGATGGCTGCTCCAATATGGCGATGAGTTTTGTGGTTATAGCCCTATTCCAATGAAAATTTGTATGTGGGGGTTTTTGGGGTCAAAGGATATGATTTGTTTGTCAGAATTCCAAATTTGAATTGGCGGTTCCAAGGTGACGACGACTTCTGTAATCATAGTATGATCCCACTCAAAATTGGTATGTGGGGTCGTAGATTGTATTGGGGTCGTGGATTATACATTTTGATCGGAATTCAATAATATGACGGATTTTATGATAGACAAAAAGTAATTAAATAAAAATCATTGAATAAAAATTAAGACAAGATTTTATACAAAAAAGGAAAAAATAATTTGTTCAATTGTTTGACCTATGTAATACTGTGAGTAGCAGATTCAAAATCTTAGTGCGCAAGAATACCCATCTTATATTCGCAACAAGCTCTTGAATCTGTTACTCACATAATAACCCAGATCAAATAATTAATGAAATAATTTTTCCTTTTTAGTTCATTTGTATGAAAGCTTGTCTTAATTTTTGTCTCAATCATTTTTATGTAATTATTTTCAGTCATTCATGGAATCCGTCATTCTATTGAATCCTGACAAAAATTTATAATGTATGACCCCAAAAAATCCACATACAAATTTCGAATGGAATCGGACCATGATAACGAAACACGTCAAAAGCTTGAAATCGTGGATTCTAACAAAAAAATCATAATCTCACCTCACCTCACATACATTTCTTTTGGAATAGGGCTATAACCACAAAACTCATCACCATATTGGAGCCGCCATCTTGAATTCATGAACTTTGACAAAGAAATAATGATGTTTGACCCCGAGAACCCCCACATACTAATTTTGAATGAAATCGGAGCATAATACAAAACTGTTCGCCTTATATTATCATATAATGCATTGTCCATGGAATTATAAACATCTGCCAAATTTCACGTTTTTCGGATAACTAGAAGTGGGTCAAGATTCACTTGCAAGATTTGAACTACAGTGCGGCTTTTTAGAGCCCCTTCCCCCCCCCTGTTGACTTTTGAACGGTTCGACGTAGAAGGATGAGAAACAAGGTATTGTATGATATCACCGGTACTACTTTTTGAAATGAAAGACATTGTAATTGCCGGATAGAAGGCGCGGGGGGGGGGCACATCTACTTCAAAATTTTAAAAAGCATGGGGGGTCGTGTGGCACATCGTTGAAAAGATAATTCAATTCTCTTTGCAAACATCAAATTTTTTTTTCATTTCAATAAAATGTGACTTTGCGGATTTTTATGGTTCCCCTATAAATTTTGAACGGATCGACGTAGAATAATAAAAAAAAATGGACCGATACTACTTTTTGAAATGAAATACATTGTGATTGCCCAATGACATCAACTCCAAAATTTGACCAACTAATTATTTTTATCATTTCGTTGATTTGTTTTTTCACAATGTGCATGTGAAATGTTAGGCATAAGTGCGGATCTGAATGGTTCCCTTATCTCGATAACTTCTGAACGGTTTCATATGAAACAATGGGACAAACATATGTTGAATGGTATTACCGATCCTACTTTTTGAGAGAAGAAACATTACAATTACTCGACAGAGGGTGCTGGAGGCATAACAACTGGAAACTTTCGGAAGGCATATTGGTCGAGTTGCACACTGTTGAAAATGTAATTCAATTATAGTTTCAACCATGGATGTTCTACGGAATCACAATTGCGATGAGTTACACTGAATACGGTCTATAGAGGAATATTCTTTACTTGAATGATTTTTCATTATCGAATTCGTTTCAATGTTTAATTGGGTAGACATTCTGAATCCATACAGTATTTTTTTTCATTGATGCGGCCGATAGTTAAGGAAAATCCATATTGAAGAAAACAAAAGACACTCAATTCACTGAATTATTTTTACTAAACTGGGTTTATAAAACCATGACACGTGTTTTGCTATACAATAGCCTTTCATAGCCTTCACAAGTGATTATACCCAAATAATACCCAACTCATTTATTTTTAATGACTATAATTATAAAGGGTATCATTCATCGGATTTAGTTAACTGATGATCTAGCAGTAACCTAGAAACGCCTATTATGAAATTGGATTATTTTGTCGATATTTGAGAATTTTTAATGGTACAATCAATATGTCATTACTTATCTGGCCTTCATATTGTCGCATTTGTTTTCGAAGAAGGGTTTCTACTAGTACTATTTCGAATTTGAAACATTATCATGGTTCGTGTACGTCCTGGAGCAATCTACATTTTCGGTGAGACCCGTGGGAACTACCATGCAGCAGAAATAATTTTCAATGAAAAATTCCCTGATCATCCAATAATCCGAAAGTGTTTGAGAAAACTGGTTGAAACCTTCAACTGAACTGGCACTCGTTCATAGGGCCAGTGGAGCTGGCGAAAATCAACTCCGGAGGAGATGGAAGTTTCGGTAATTGCCGAAATGTAAAATCGGTAAAAACATTCGTGGGAACCAAGAATTCAAAATGCGTCATTTGTAACCAGGATCACGTTTACCATAATTGTTAAAAATTCCTCAACTTAGATCCTAGTTTTAGATTCAATGAAGCGAAACGACTCAAACTCTGTATTAATTGTCTTAGAAGAAATCACGCAACTAAAGAATGTACAGCTCCTAAATGTCGCGAATGTGGCAATTCACATAATATTTTGCTGCATTGCACGAAAAAACATCAGCCAATTTCAAATTCAAATTAAAATACCACGAGTTCCAATATTCAAAATACAGAGGATAATCAAGTATCACCATCTACATCGCTATTTTTAACACAGGATAAAAAATACACTCTGCTTTCCACAACTAAAATTGATATAATGGACAATGATGGGCACGTACATAGTTGCAGAGCATTACTCGATGGTGGCTCAGGAAGTAATTACATCACCTGAAGTTCATGTAAGAGGCTCAACCTGAAAACAAATGAATGCAAAATTCCGATAACCAGTACTAATCAAATTCCTCATCTCTAGATAACAGATCATGTGTTGAAATTCAATCTAGGATAAACTTATTCAAAGCCACTCTATCTTGTTTTATAATCGATCAAATTACAGGAAATATTCCTTCAATTTCATGCAACCCCAACATGATTGAAATGCCTTCGAATTTATTACTAGTAGACCCAAACTTCAATAAAAGCGATTCCATAGACATACTCCTAGGAAATGATGTATTTCATGACTTGTCATGTGTTGGACAAATGAAGTTAGGCAAGAGATTAACGACACTACAAAAAACTCATTTTGGAAAGAAAATCTCTGGTCCTTTATTTCTTGAAAATACATCTGCAATAGAAACTCATTGTTATTCGAGTACTAGTATAACTGATCTCGATAAACAAATAGAGCATTCCTGGAATATCGAAGAAATTCCCCCCAAATCACATCTTTCTCTCGAGGAGTCTTTTTGTGAACATCATTTTAAAATTAATACATTTCAAGATTCTTCAGGCCGATTTGTAGTTAGTATTCATATCAACAAACCATCTATCAAACTAGGCTATCCATTAAAGAACAAAACGGTTCTAGCCCGTAGAACAAAACATTACTAAATCTGAGGATCTTAACAATAAACTAATTTTATGAGCGAATATATCACATTGGGTCATATGTCAAAATTGAACATAATTTCTGAAGATGGTTATTACCTACCTCATCATTGTGCTTTTGTGGAGGACAGCAAGACGATTAAAATTGGGGTTGTATTCGACGGTTCAGCAAAAACAACTTCAGGTTATTCGCACAATGACAGTTTAGCTTGCAACACCCCTTATTTTTGAACCCCAAATTTGAAATCATCTGATTCAAATTCAAAAAGGTAAAATCACTTTGCCGATAGGCTGCTCAGATGGATACGGTTAGGCAGTAAGGTTCAATTAATGACTTTTCCTAGTTTATCAAATTGGACTACTAAAAAAATTAAACATTAAGTAACTTGACGAGTTCAAAAGTTGGGCGCCAGGCTTGCTAAAGACAAAAGCCAGAGATAAACAAAATCAAATAAATATCACCTAGCTTGTATGGGAAGGCAAATAAATATGCAGGAAATCAACTCAACAAATTTATTCCAGACTGAATTATAATAGTGACTGGTTATTCAAAAAAAAACTTCAACATGTGAGAGGAATTTATAACACTCCAACAAGATTACTTGAAGAGTGGAAAAAATGCACTGAAAAAATAGAAAAGTTACATGTACATGGCAATTTTCTGACCCAGAAAAAAACTTTAACATTTACAAATAAGTCAGATTCCTCCAGACGGTGGTGATACGTATATACCTGCGGAGAAGGTCTTCAATGGAGGGAGATAAAGAAGGATGGTTCATTCGAAGATGGTCTCAGCGGTACAGCGACGAATCTGGTCTCAGCGGTGCGACAAAGAATCTGGTCGTGGGTGGTTTGTTATTGGTTCAAGACCCCCTTTGTTGGCGTGAATTGGTTTGATCTTCACGGACCAGGCTGAATTTGATGTGCTGTACGTCCTCCTAGAGTACCAGTCCTTCTGTCTCAGTAGGTGGCTCCACTCCGTGGTATATATCATGCGAAGAAGATAGAAGGAATCAAAATTTGTACAAAATGGGGGAGAACGAAGGATATCCTTTGAACCTCGAATTTTTAGGATTCAAATTTTAATCTAGGGTCAAAAGATAGACGCAAATGATAGCATACAATAAAAATGCCTCAGTCTTTATATAAGACTGGAAGATTACTGTGAAAGAACAAAGATAATAGCAATCAAATCTGCGATTCTGGATTTAAATTTCCATGTTAATTTTAATAATTTACAAAAATTAACAATGAGCAAAATTCAAAACCAAACAGAACAAACCTCACCCAAAACGTTCTTTTGAAATTCAGTTGAATTTTGGAACAAAGAAGCTTTGATAAGGTGATTGAATGAACCAGAAAAGTAAAAAAAAATTGAATACGTAAATGTATTCAAGAAGAAATATAAAAATTTCCTTGAGACTTTACCAGAAAAAGAAAAAATATAATATTTTGAAGCAGAATACTCTGAAGTTGCCAGAGAATAAATATAGTATTTCAAAGCAATATACTTAAGTGTTGCCAGTGAAAAAATATACTATTTTAAAGCGAGTACCAAAGGAAAATATAGCGTTTTGAACCAAAATACGGCAGTAAGCTACAAAAAATTAGTGTTCATGAACGAATATATGAATCCGGCCCCAGAGCAAAATTATACTATTCTGTTAAGATAAGAAGAAAGAGACCGCACGTCTTTCAGTGGGCACAACTCTTTCAGATAAAGATAATGTTAAATAATCATTTTTATTGAGGAATTTTCAGAGATAAACAGAAGAGGGGGACAACTCTCTTGGATAAAAATAATTCCAAAATAGGGCGGCAATTCCCTTTTCAAATCGATAGGCCAGGGAATTCTCAAAAAATTTAATGAATTTCCCTGTTCTTGGCGACAAGGTAGTAACTGAAATAAATCGATTCTACAACGACCGAAAATCAAATAACCCTCACTGTGAATTGAATGGAGTAAATCGATAAAAGGAACTTATTAAATGTGAATCAAATTTATATATATATTGAATCGAGTTTCTTGAGACAAGTTGAGCAGAGGTACAGTCCTCTCCAGAAGCAATTCTCCCTCAAGAGAAAACCGAAATAATCTCATAAACAAATAGTTATGAAATAAAGAAAATTGCTTACCGGAGGGCTGTCCTATTAGATAAACTGCATAACTGTCCCAGAATAGTCGAATACACCCTTTGCAATCGGAATCCTTGGAATAATCCCCTGGTACAGTGAAGTAAGCACTAGTCTACCAATTATCTGGTACCTAAAAAAAGAAAGCACTGATTTCAAAAAAATTAGTCCCCAATCGTCTGAACGGATACTACGTCAGCCACATAGACATGTGTTGTAAAATATTTTGCCAAAATGGCCGAAATATTAGTTTTTTGGTTTTTTTCCTTACAATCCAAACTACAAATCAACCTTGATAGGAATTAGTCAAAGGGAATATCATATACGATATGTAAGATATAAAATAATATGAAGATAATTTGATCGGGAATTCACTGATAATTCCAAAGTGACGAAAATCTGACAATATAGAAATTATCCTTGACCGTCAACAATAACCATCCAAGAATTCGAATATCACAGGCATATAGAAAGCGGAAAAAATAATGTTAATCAACTACAACATGAATTGCAAAATAAGGAAAATGATTATACTCCACCAATATCAACTGTGATAGCCATTTAATTTGAAAATCGTCATCTACCAAAATCAATTCACTCACCACACCTGCCTTTGTTGATGTTCAATCGGAGGAAGGGAACGATCATTCTTTCGGTTCGAACAAATCACCAATTCTACCTGGGTTTTTTCACAAACTATTCTCGGTTTTTTCTCTATTTAAAACACATGCTCAAGTCGAAAACAACGCGATCAACTTGACACTCATATGACGGTCGATAATAAAGCACGCATTTTCGAGGTTCCCGATCTGGGCAGTGACTACTGACCCGTACCACCGTGAAGATAACCGGAAAAATTAGTAGAAATTGGTTATGTATAAGGACGTAACGAAAAATTCGTTACAAGCTGTCGGACCGACCATACAAGATGACTTGATGTCAATTATTTTACGATTTCGTATCCATAATGTCATTCTTGCTAGCGACATTGAGAAAATGTATAGGCAAGTCCTTTTAATCCCAGAAGTAAAAAAAATTCAGAAAACTTCATGGCGTACATGTCCGTCTGAACCTTTATATGCGTATGAGCTCAATACAGCAACATATGGCACAGCGTCTGCGAGTTTTTCTATGCATTCCTGCTTTGCGTGAAGTTGCTAATGAGATTAATTATCATCCAGATATAATTTCCATTATAATTCACGACTTTCACGTGGATGACCTCCTGACAGGTGGCAATACTTCGAATGATGTACTACGCATTAAGAACTTGATCTCACAATGTCTTGCAGAGCATGGCTTTGTACTTGGAAAATGGGTTTCCAACAACTCCGAAGTTATTCAACAAACTGAAAATATAAACTTTGTCGATTTTGGAATCAACGAGCACACTTAAATTTTAGGACTCTTTTAAAATTCATATCCCGACACGCCAACATATTCAATCAAAATCGAAAATGATTATCCAAAAACTATCACTAAAAGAAGTATACTCAGTTATACTACTCAAATATTTGATCCATGGGGATTATTTTTTCCTATCACAATAATTGCAAAAATGTTGATACAAAAATTGTGGAGTTTACAAATTTCTTGGGGGGTCAATCACGTCGCTTTGAATCTAGAACAGCAATGGAAATAAATCAATTAGCAATTTGCATATCTTCCGAAAAAAATATATGTTATTCTACATCGTACATCATTCATTTCTGTGCAAGGGTAAAATCCATTAAGAATATTTCACTCAGTAATAAATTAAAACATGAACTGGGATTCAAATCTACATGTTAACGCGCTGCTTCACCGCGCCTATCTTGTGACGTCACATGGTTCCTGTTATTTTATTGTTGTCATTGAGCATATTAGTATCAGGCTCTTCTACATCACTCTGAACGTTCTGGATATTTAATTTGCTTGTGTTTGTGATATAATGGAAGGCAAAACCAAAGGATTTCACAAATATTGTATTGTTTCAATGTTCAATAATAATTCCTCTAGTAGTCATTAATGTGAGGTTATCTACGGTTTTCTGTCCACGATTTGTGACGTGTAGAGAGTCGCAGTTGAGATGCAGGAAATTTTACGCACAGCGTTGCCAAGTTTCCCAAATATCATAGCCGCGATTTTGATGCTTATTTGTGCATATTTTTTTCCCAATAATGAATGATTGTTGATGATTCTCGACCATGATTCAAAGAAGTCAATTCGAATATATCTTTCGTAGTTATGTGTTATGGTTATGAGTGAAAACATTAAATATAATAACATAATTTTTGGCATATTTTTATTGATTTTTCCGAAGGTAATGGCCAAACGATGAATAATTTTCGACCAAAATGATATCAGTTACCCATAGGATACACCTGTTTTCTCAAATAAATTGGGGCGCCGCCTCGAAGACAGAAAAGAATAAAAACTGTAATTTTTCACACATTTTCGCTTTTTTCTCGGTTAATACTGGACGAACGTTAACAATTTTTCCATCAAAACGATCTGAGTAACCCATAGTCTCAAATTAATTTGGTCAAGTCAAGTCAAGTCAAAAGTAATTTATTCAATTTTCTTTGTTTACATTTTCTTATTTTATTCTAAAAATTTTTCCCTTGTCCCCGCTATAGAGCTCTGCGCTCTTTTCAGGGACAGCTATTTATTTTATTTCTCCTAATGATAACATGACTATTTCTATTTAAAATTTTGTTTGGGTGTGAGGAGAGCTGCGGCTCTTTTTGTCCTCCTTTTTCATTCGTGCCATTCGGCGTTCTGATGGAACGTGCTATAGGGAAACCGCAGAAAACCTATGCACACGGATGTTACATTTCTAATTATTTCATTTCCTGTTTGCGTATTTTATTTTATAAATTTTCCTTATTATACTTGTAGTAAAACTGAAAAGTAAGGTATGGTTAGTGGGGTTAGTTTGGGATTGTTTTCTGTTCGTTTGTCTGTCTGTTTGTATGTTTTTCGTTATGTTTTGAATGCTCTTTATTCCATAATTTTTCCTGATATTGTTTTATGAATTTTTCATGCTGGGTTTCATGCGATTTTTTTTTTTGTGATTTTTGATTTTGTTTTTCTGAATTAATTGAAATTTCGTTTTTTTATTTTATTTTTTTTTAAGTTTTTTGATTTTTGTTTGATGGAATTTTTTCATTCTTTGTTATTATTCAATGAATTTTGATAACTTTTTCAATTTGGAAAAGAACTTTTTTGTTGTATTTTTAATTTTTTTCACATTCTGTAGTTGTGTTTTTTGTTATGTCTGTGTTTCTGAGTTGTTTGGGATTGGGGTAGGGGGTGGAATAAAAAAGTATGGTGATTTTTATTTTATTATTTGAGTTCTTGATTGTTGTAATTTTCCTGTTGCTGCTCGGGGGCGGGGCGAGTTTCCGGGGCGGGAATAAAATAAATTTAGGGCACTGTCCGGAAGACAACAGAAAGTAGAAGTTGTCATTTTTGACATATTTTCGCTCATATCTCGGTTAATACTGGACGAAAGTGAAAAATATTCCCACCAAAAGAATCTAAATAACCTATAGAATGCACCTATACTCTCAAATCACCAAAAATTCCCGTCCCCGGTTTCAAATCTAATTATGTCAAAGTTAATATTGGACGAACTAAAATATATTTTCCATCAAAACATTCTGAATAACCAACGAAACGCACTTATCATCTCAAAACAATTTGGGACACCGTCTGGAAGATAGGAAATGGATTGAACTGTCATTTTTGACATATGTTTGCTTTTATCTCGGTTAATACTGGACCAACGTTATCAATAAACGATTCGGGGCACCGTCCGGAAGACACAGAAAATAGAAGCTATCATTTTTGAACTAATTTTTATTCTCGGTTAATAATACTGGAGAACTTAGGAATATTTTCACCAAAACAATAAATAGAATGCACCTATATCCGAATCAATTTGGGGTGCCGAAATTTTTTGTCCACGGTTTTAAACCTGAATATGTCAATGTTAATATCGGACTAAATAAAATATGTCAAAAATGGCAGCATCTATTTTCTCCTGCCTTCCGGACGGTGCCTCAAATTGATTTGAGACTATGGTTCGTCCAGTATCAACCGAGATGAAAGCGAAAATGTGTCAAAAATTACAGTTTCTATTATTTTCTGTCTTCGAGGCGGTGCCCCAATTTATTTGAGACTACAGGTGTATTCTATGGGTAACTGATATCATTTTGGTCGGAAATTACTCATCGTTGGGCCATTACCTCTTGAAAAAGTCAGTAAAAATATGCCAAAAATGATGTTATAATATTTAATGTTTTCACTCATAACCATAACACATAACTACGGAAGATATATCCGAATTGACTTCTAAGAACTATTCTATGAATTATGGTCGAAAATCATCAAAAATCATTCATTATTGGAAAAAACATGCACAAATAAGCATCAAAATCGCGGCTATGGTATTTGGGCTGCGCGTAAAATTTCCTCCATCCCAACTGCGACTGAAAACTGAAAGTAAACAAAACAGCCTTCAAACTAGATAGTCACAACCATTTGACGTCACACCAATAGAAGGCGTGTTTGCTATCACGTGATGACATCGACAAATTGTACAAATTTTAAGACTGGATTTTACAATATGTATGAATTATACTTATACACTGTGTCCGTAAAGTATGGAACAAATTCATTTTTAGCTAAACAGGTCATTTTAAGAAATAATCCTGAAACACGTCGATTTTTTATGTTAATTTACCGTATTTTAAAATAATAATCTAATATACAGGGTGAATTACGTTCGAGTAATGACGTCACCGTCATTTTTTTCAAATGGAGCACCCCCATTTTGTCTCAATTTTCGGATTACTCTAGCTGAGCTGATTCCAAAAATGTATCACATGTTGATTCCAATTGGTACAGGATGGACAAAAATACAATAGTTTTGTGTGTGCTCATAAAGTAACGCGTAACATTCTTTATTAGGTAAATTAACAATATTATCAAAAATACTTATTGTCTAGCGGCAATTGGTTTAAATGTAACACCCCGTAGTTTGCTACATGTTTAGAGTAATAAAAATTAGCTGTTTCAAAACATGTTTGGTACTTGTGGTCTAGCAGACAGAATATGACAAAAAATATTTCTTATCTATTTATAAAAAACATAGTCGTCTACTTTTTTGGGAAATGTCATTATTTGTTTAGTAATTTATTGATGTTCAGTGACAGTTTAGTACTACAATATTTTTGGTATTCGTGAATATTCGAATGATTGCCTAGATTTAATTGGAAGTAGAAATGGAATTGAGTGTAAAACAAAGAATTGAAATACTTATGATAATTGGGTATGGAGACAGATCGCGAACTCAGATGGAAGTGTGCAATTTGTTTAATGATAAATATCCAGAAAGACCTATAACGCGTTCAACAGACAGTAAGATTGAAACGAAATTTCGAGAAATTGGTAATGTTGAAAATGTACGCAAATCAGGTCGTCCTCCTGCGAATGCTGATACAGCATTAGATGTTTTACTGAGTTTTGAAGTAGAGGCGCACACTTCTGTTCGTAAAGCTATATCGGTGTTAGCAAAACAACGGTACACAAACTATTGAAGCTTGAAAAATGGCATCCTTATAAAATCAAACTTGTGCAAGAATTAAACGAAGATGATCCCGATAGAAGACTCCAATTTTGCGAAGAAATGATGGATAAATGTCACCGAGACCCTCTCTTGATACAAAACATTATTTTTTCTGATGAGTCCACTTTCATGTTAAATGGTGAGGTTAACCGTCAGAATTGTAGATACTGGGCAAAAGAAAATCCCCACTGGATGCGTGAGCATCATACACACTACCCTCAGAAGGTAAATGTATGGGCTGGAATTGTACGAAATCGAATCATCGGACCCTACTTTCTCAAAGGTAATTTAAACGGGGCAATGTACCTTGAGTTTTTAAGGGGGTATATCGTACCTACTTTACGTAATTTGTTTCCCAGCAGACGTAATCCAGGAGGTTTTGATGAAAGTTTATGGTTTCAACAGAATGGTGCACCTCCACATTATGCTGTAGATGTTAGAAGGTACCTAGATGAAATTTTTCCGAACAGGTGGATTGGTTGACGTGGACCCACTGAATGGCCAGCGAGGTCACCAGATTCAAATCCTTTGGATTATTTTCTGTGGGGCCATCTGAAGAATGTTATTCATAAAACGAAACCAGCAAATATTGCAGATGTACAAGAGAAAATTCGAACAGAAGTAAACAATATTACGCAAGAAACCATACACAAGGTTCAACAAGAATTTGTACACCGTTTGGGTTACTGTCAAATACAGCAAGGGCTGCAGTTCGAACATTCATAAAGTCATGTATTCCAGCATATTCTGTCCGCTAGACAATAAGTATTTTTGATAATATTGTTAATTTACCTAATAAATAATGTTACGCGTTACTTTATGAGCACACACAAAACTATTGTATTTTTGTCCACCCTGTACCAATTGGAATCAACATGTGATACATTTTTGGAATCAGCTCAGCTAGAGTAATCCGAAAATTGAGACAAAATGGGGGTGTTCCATTTAAAAAAAAATGGTGACGTCATTACTCGAACGTAATTCACCCTGTATATTAGATTATTATTTTAAAATACTGTAAATTAACATCAAAAATCGATGTGTTTCAGGATTATTTCTTAAAATGACCTGTTTAGCTAAAAATGAATTTGTTCCATACTTCAGGGACACAGTGTATACTCATTTGCTTTTTGACTATTCATAATGAGTTCATGATTTGGAAATTGACATTTATTTCAAATTGTCTATTATGTAGAACGCAATACTTCGCCCCGTATGATATATTGAATATGAGTGTGGCGTGTGACATTGAATAAACTGGCGTGGTGGAATAAATATCGAATATTTCAAAGCTGTCCCCTGGAATTATCAAATTTTGGCAAATCATGATTTCCGACCTCAAAAACCCCTACATACCAATTTTCATTGAAATCGGATAATACATAAAAAATCTCGTCCGCCATATTAGATCCTCCATCTTGAATTTTGACAATGGAATCATAATCTGCGACCCCAAAAACTTACAGGTAGCCATTTTGGAGCTGCCCTGAATTCCTGAAGTTCTTTAACAAAATAATAACCTCCGATACCAAAAACTGCCACACACCAATTATAAATAGAATCGGACCATAAACACATTAACACAGCACATTGAATACAAACTTCTAGAAATATTTCGAAAAAAAAATCCATGTTCGTAAAAAATCTCAGGGTACCCTAGGAGAACAGTTTCGCTCAAAAGTGACCCAGAACGCGCTGCAGAGAGTTCAGCACATAGATATCCGCCAAAATAATAGTAAAATATTATTGAAATTGCTGTCACTTTGATGACTGGTCAGAAAGCCATTCCAGTCACAGAGAGTCATACAAATATAATTTTTTCACCTAAAACTGTTCAAAAGATTTCTTAATAGAATATCATCGTGTATAGAAAGTATATTCATTACGTTTCTGCATTCAGAGAAAAGTTGTTGAGCTCGAATCCTACCTCGCAGCGCAAAACATTGAAAACAATGGACTACTCCTTTCGCATTGAAAACAATGCTTATATGTTATCTCCCCAATATACATAATATAGGAAAACGGTTGAGTGTGCCGCTGGCCGAGTTGTCTTGTTTCGAAAACATTTATAGATTCATAGTTAAAGGAAGGCTTAGCTTAGTAATCCCGGAAATCACTGAAGTCTCGGAAGCACTTCTCGGGATTACTAAGCCCTAAGCCTTCTCGAAAAATGCTCAAACACTAAGCACAGTTTCAGAAAAGAGCTCGGGAGCACAGTGCTTACGAGCACGAAAGTGCTTTGAGTGCTTTCACGAGCACAATGCTTCGTGACTGCTTTTTTTTTTTTTTTAAGGGATATCCTGTAATGTTCAGATAACATCGTGGGAACCAAGGGAAAGAAGGTAGGAGTTGGTGTTCTTCTTGAATTTTTGGAGGTTGTATGCCTCGGGGAACACCTCCCTAGGCAATGAGTTCCAAAGCCTCGCTGATCGTTGGATGAACGAGTCTTTGGAAAGTGATGTTCTGCAGGTCTCCAAAGTGACCACAAAGGGGTGTGATGACTGAACTTGACGGGTTAGTCTCGAAGAGACTGCCAAAGCAGGAACGATTGTTGATATTTCAGAAGAGCATCGCCCATGAAAATATCTATAAAATAGAGACAAATCGCCAACTTTTCTACGGTGTTCCAGACAAGTGAGCGAGTTTGTAAGCGAGGCATCACCGACGAGACGAATTGCCCTTTTTTGGACAGAATCCAATAGCCTCAGGATATGTTTAGGTGCCGCGCTCCAAATATGGGAACAGTATTCCAGGACAGGTCGGATCTGTGCCTTATAGATCATAAGCAGCTGAGTGGGGGTGAAATAGCTCTTGGCACGAAACAAAACACCAAGTTTTTGGGATGCACTTTTGGCAATGGACCTCACGTGATTTTCCCAAGAAAGGTTATTGCTGATAGTAATACCAAGCATCGATATAGATGACTTCAGTGGTATGGTTACTCCTGACAAAGTTATGCTAGGCACAGTGAGATCGGCTTTTTTAGAGAAAAGACATGCTCTGTGCATACGTTTTTTTTTTCGAACGTTCAGTGTATTTTATTTTATATATAGGTACTTTAGTTTTGTTATATGTGTTTGACGTTCATTTCTGAGTTGAAAACTTATTTTTGTTTTAGCAGTGTTGTTACATATTTCTTTTTTTTTGCATGGCACCAGCGATATTTTTACATTTTATTGCGTATATATTTTGAATGTAGAATTGTTTCCATTTTGGAGTAATTTTTCCAAGTGTATTGAATACGTTTTCTGCTATTATGAACCCTGGTTCGGCAGATGAATCTTGAAGTTCACGGCCAAGGTGACTGTACAGCTTTTAGTTAACTTTCGTATAGGAGATTTTAGCCATACGCTAAGAGTAATTTCGCGAAATTCAAAAAATAAAATTGGGAGAAATCGGCCTGGAGACAATGAACGATTTCGTTCTCCAAAAAAATAAAATAATTTTAGACCAATTCCGAGATAACAGGAGACAGTAACGTAAAATAATGCCATAGTAGGGGCACACTGAATCAGTCAAATTTAAGGTGCACGCTTTTGGCTACTTGACATCTCGCGACGGAGATTCATCCCTGTAACTTGAGTGACTACTTTTATGATTAGTTACTGTTTTCGCTCGATGAGGCTTGTGTTCGGAGTGCACTTGAACCGGTTTATTCACAATAAGTGACTCACCACTTCTTTATTATAGGAAAAAAAGTTGTTTGTAAAAGTTGTGTGGTTATGATGTGTTATCAAAAATACAATAATGTGCAGATTTCAGTGGATATTTTTTTCAATTGGATACCCTGTATATTATAGAATTTTTGGAATGATATTTTGTTCTGATTTTGAAAATATACCATATGTAACCCCTATTTATACCATTTTTGAGTTATTAAACGTCGAATAACGTAGACAAGTTGTAACTGTAAATACCTATCCTATGAGAGTTAACATTTTCAAAGTTAGCTATAGAAATTACATTCATATTACGTTCATTTAGTGACATTTTTTTGATGGAATATTCAAAATGGTTTACTATGAGAAAGAAAAAGTTCAAATATTCATACAAAAATAGATAACGAAATTTAAATTTAAAAAATAAATAAAATGTTCAATGTGTCCTTCATTATTGTCAATGCATAATTGATAACGTCTTCTTATATTCATAAGTGCATTGGAAATTCCTTCATTATTGACATTCAGATTCTCTATTTCAAGTCGAATCGTGTCTTCGATGGAATGGGTTGGATATTTATATCAACAGCAATGAAATCACCAGAAAAATGAATCCATAGGAGTCAAGACCAGACTGTTAGGTGGCCATTCAATACTTCCATTATTGCCTATTCCTATTGGAAATACATTATTCAAATGTAGGACTCTATGCAGTGTTGCCCTATCTTGCATCCAAATCATACTGGCAAGCTCGGCTTCCAAAAAATTATGTAAAAGAATATATTCTACTTCTAGGATGGATTTTTCTTGATAGGTTACTCCTGTTAATATAAAGGTAATCATAAAATATAGGGCCAACAATTTCATTTCTGAAATGTTAGTGATTTTGTGAATCGCACCCCTGATAGCCTTGTTATTGAAAGATAAGTGCCATGTGAAGTGGAATTAAACGGTTTTCTTCACATAAAGGATTCAATATAAAATTGAACCAGAAAATGGTAGATCTCAGGTGAAAAACAACTACTTTCCTGGCGAATACCACGCAGAACGTTGAATGATATTCACCTGAAAATCCATGCATACTTCCATATAATATCAGTGGACATTGAATGCAAATGTTTCTTTCTGATAAGCTCGATTATGTTTAATTTATGTCGTGTTCACCTAACAATCCGCATACCGGTTTCAGGCTTCTTGGCCCTCATCATTCAACGTTCTGCGTGGTATTTGCCAGGAAAGAAGTTGTTTTTCACCTGAGATCTACCATTTTCTGGTTCAATTTTATATTGAATCCTTTATGTGAAGAAAACCGTTTAACTCGATTTTTCTATTCATTTCACTTCACATGGCACTTATCTTTCACTATATGCTAGACGGGCTTGCCACTCCTACTGAGAAGGAATCTTTCATTTAGAAACCTATCGAGGTGGGAGATTTTCGGAGTGTTTCTTTCTGTCACTAGGTACCGCCAGTTGAAGTTTATCCTTTCCGGCGTACCTATAGGTGTTACAAGCTCGATGATGGTTTGTTTACGTTGTGTCTCACTTCACCCAGAGTTCTTTGGACCTTTGGCTGGTTGACTACTCCGTACTGATGAGGGCCAAGAAGCCTGAAACCGGTATGCGGATTGTTAGGTGAACACGACATAAATTAAACATAATCGAGCTTATCAGAAAGAAACATTTGCATTCAATGTCCATTGATATTATATGGAAGTATGCATGGATTTTCAGATGAATATCATTCAACGTTCTGCGTGGTATTTGCCAGGAAAGTAGTTGTTTTTCACCTGAGATCTACCATTTTCTGGTTCAATTTTATATTGAGTCCTTTATGTGAAGAAAACCGTTTAATTCGATTTTTCTATTCATTCCACTTCACATGGCACTTATCTTTCACTATATGCTAGACGGGCTTGCCACTCCTACTGAGAAGGAATCTTTTATTTAGAAACCTATCGAGGTGGGAGATTTTCGGAGTGTTTCTTTCTGTCACTAGGTACCGCCAGTTTAAGTTTATCTTTTCCGGCGTACCTATAGGTGTTACAAGCTCGATGATGGTTTGTTTACGTTGTGTCTCACTTCAGCCAGAGTTCTTTGGACCTTTGGCTGGTTGACTACTCCGTACTGATGAGGGCCAAGAAGCCTGAAATCGGTATGCGTATTGTTAGGTGAACACGACATAAATTAAACATAATCGAGCTTATCAGAAAGAAACATTTGCATTCAATGTCCATTGATATTATATGGAAGTATGCATGGATTTTCAGGTGAATATCATGCAACGTTCTGCGTGGTATTTGCCAGGAAAGTAGTTGTTTTTCACCTGAGATCTACCATTTTCAGGTTCAATTTTATATTGAATCCTTTATGTGAAGAAAACCGTTTAATTCGGTTTTTTTTTCTAGCCTTGTTATTGTTGGACATCTTTCGTAGATGCTGTTTAGTTCATCCCACTGGAAGAATTCATAGTTGAGAGATAATGATCAAATTGGAAAGCAGTTTTTCTCTTCTTCAATTAACTAGTGGAATACCGGTGTCACAGTGCAATGCTGCAGTGGAGCTTGTTCAAAATTACAATGTTGAAGTCTCAAGGCAGTTCCTTGAATGGCATCTAGCAATTCCAGATCGGAGTTTTGATTTGAGCCAAAGGATAAGCTATTCATCCGTTATCCAACACAAGTAATATCGAAGTTGTATACATACTCAAGAATATATCCCTATCCATTTTCCCAGTTAAAGCTTGATATCGCTCCGACAACGTTCAATATTTTTTTACACTTCACAGTATCACTCTCGATATAATCCTTCTAATATATTTTTTCTCAAACTTACCAATCAATATCTTGAAAGGTTATGTCATATTTGGTTCATAATGTGGTGTTCTGAGGCGGCAGAAATGCACACATTCTGTTTTCGTAGTCTAGAATTTGACGCCAAGACGGTCAGCCTGGGTCGAAATATTGCGAAATCTGCTGAAGTATATCACCCATAGACAAATTAAAAATAAAGAGACTGTTTGAAACATTGGCGATCTTGACCACCGAATTTTTGGTACGGCCAGTCGCGCATGGAGGCGCTGCCCGCAAACAACAGACGAATGATGACATGATAATTTTCCAATTTCGACGTATGTCAGAAAATGACAAACCACGTAATAATTTTAGAATAATTCTACTGTTATTGTCATCGAAAAATTAATGATAGAAATTATACTATGGATTCGAATTCGGAATCCAACATCGCAAATAGTATGTTTTGTTATTCGAGTTGACGCTGAAATTCCTGGAAATAGTCTTTTACAAGGTAAAATAGAAGCTACTTTTCACGAACTGATACTTATTTCCATCCATCAGTTTCAGAATTATTTTCACAAATTGGTACTTATTTCCATCCAAAAGTTTCCATTTTCTATCACCATTTGAGGAAGTACGGGGTACATGGTCTACTTAATGATTATCATCAAACTGGAGTTTTTGTTATACCTACTCTCGTTCTCCTTTGTACTAATGAATCAACAAAATTATTGAATGTATTGATGTTGTGAATGTAATTTATTTTCATTTTGGTTGATTTCATGATGAGACTGGAGAATATTTTTGATTTTGTTGTTTTTCAGAGTTTTATTATTGTTTTGTCTGTAGTTGTACCTTGTCCTAGATACAATAAAATGTTTTTTTATGGTGTTAAACTTATTATTCCTATTTTATAAGAACTTTTATTTTGTTCTTGATATCATGAAAATTTATTTTGAAACTTTATTTCAACCTCGAACTAACAGTCTACGAATCGATTACTGTATATATTTTATTAGTGATCGATTTGTCATCCCTGTATTTTATATGATACAACCATTCATATGAAATACAGGAATGGCAAATCGATCACTTATGAAATATATACCATATCAACCATATAAAAGTAATACATTTAAAAAACCCGCCTGTACTAACTTAGTTCGGCCAGTTGCGAGATATGTCGCCACTGTCTAAACGTGGTGCCAACTTTTTCTGCAGGTTTGACATCTCTCTTTATTTTTAGTTTCTCTATGACATCACCTATTTCATCCAGAGATCTATGGGCTATATAGATAGTAAAGTCATCAACATTGACGGCTATTGTGAATAGGATGACACTGAATGTGGATCTCTGTGGTACACTGTTTTCTAAAATATGTCTTGAGGGAGTACTGCTTCGAATGCGAACTTTGAATAAAATCTCCAATATAAATCAGGAGGTTTCTGTGTAGTCCAAATCGATATGTCACATCATATGCTTCTGAAAATTGGTTTGATATGATATCGTTCATTACCAAATAGTTGGAATCTATTACAGATTTTGTCGTCGGTTTCATAAGCCCCTCTGCTTCGAAATCGGATGACGTGTATTTTAAACTAAAATTTCCCTATATTGAAAATTTTGCGAAAGTAACCTTTTAATGGTTTAGAAAGAATGAAAAAAAACAACGTCATCATAAAAAACTAACTGCTGAAAAGACCTATCACCTACACATACCCTTCCACAAAGCTTCTGAATTATTTGCTTGAGAAAAAAATCATATCTCGATGCTGAATACTTCATTTGGATGGAACTGAGATTCTATCGAACTCACAGTATGGAGCAATCATTGAAAATATTCACTAGTTATTGCTCATTCCAATCAAACATGATACTCTTGGATCAAGAAGTTTATTATTCATATGTGTATAGAGAACTTCATCTATGAAAAGTATTCCATAATGATATGAGAATATACTTGACCCAACCAATTCATATTATTCAACAAGAAAACATATGATTCGATAATAACAAAAAATTAAACCGACGAAATACGGAACTGAAAAGTAAAAAATAAAAACTTTTTAACAAAAAACTAAACCGTCGAAAAAATCAACTGAAAAGCAGAAAATAAAATAAATCTTCTTAGTCTAAATGACAATTGAGCTCCTAACCTAATGTAAGTAATTGAAGTCATCAAAACGCAACCGTGCATCTCGCTGCCATCATTTTACGCTTCACCAATTACTACCTACTTGTTTTTTGATTACTTCCAAAATACTTACATACCCACCTCACTTCAACTATGACCAGTTAAATAATATGATTATCTACTTTTACTATTTGTTGTAATATAAATTATTTTCGTTGTTCTGGTTAGTTTATTTCATACATTTGTATATCATTCCATCCTCTCATAAAATATACTGATTTTGACGGATGTGGAACAAGAATAATGTCAGTAGCGATCTGTCATTGTCAACTACGTATGTGTGTGCCAATGTTCACTAGTGAAAAATCAATTATCCCCTATTTTTCCACCCGTAAGGGTGGCTAATTCCTTCTGGAATCCAAATATAAGGTATAACCTATCTATTAAAAAAAAAATCATCCAAATCGAAGAACCCAGTACAAAATTATGCCTGATAGAATCGGTTAACGGACCAGAATTCAGAGGGTGAGTGATCAATATCCTTCATTTCGCTACCCTTAGGGGTAGATTTCATTTTTTAAATTCGAATTAGACAAAATTCGAAGTACACCCTATCCACTAAAGAAAGAATTATCGGAATCGGACGCCTCAGTAAAAAGTTATGCGTGATCATACATAAAAAAATATGATGGAAAAACATAAAATATACGGGTCGAATAGAGAACCTCCTCCTTTTTGGTTTCGTCGGTTAGAAAAATCTGATTTGAGTAGTCTGAAAAAAAAATTGTCGAAAAATCTAGTTGGACATACTCCAAAGTGTAATTTTCTTAAACAATACGCATACATATTCATAAAAAAAAATTGGCGTCGCTGCACTGATAATTATGATATAGGTTCATTTCCTCATTCAACTTTGTTTCAATATCACACTTCGTTACGGTTTCTGCGTATCTGCGTGAATGCTTTCTATTTGGAAGTTCATTGAAGAATTTCGAACAATCATTTCAATTTTTCAAATAGTTCATATGTATAGAAAAAACTTACATAAATCAATTGTTACAAAAAGGTAATATCGAAAACAGAGAACTTTTTGTTTCAAATTATATATTCATTACCACGATCGAACCATTATGATCAAATGAGTCTCATTACGCTCTGATGACGGATGTTACCATTTAATCGATTTATTTCATTGCCCCCGTTCAAGAATGATTTGATGTCGTTTTCACGAACCTCCACCATAAATTCACATCATTATCAAACAATACAGGTCATTATCGTTAACCATAACTTTCGAAACAATTTTCTTTCATTTCCGAGAATATTGAGCCCTATTATTATAACTTTTTCCCTCTGTACTTGTTACTTGTTGTTCCAACTCTATTCGGAGTTTTATATCCATATTCGAAACTCAATATAACTTTCATGGATTGTTTCGAAGTTCTTGTGGTTATTGGAATTGAGGTTATATTGTTCATCTGTGATTGTTATCTGTGGAATGTGGTTGCCAGGTGGAAATTTGTTACATTTTTCACGGATTTGTTATTCCTCTTATAAATGAAGTGGTATTTTTAAACTCATTCTCGTCATCGGCATCCATCATGAATATATCAAATTAAAATATGTTTTTCCTATTTTTGTTAATAACTGAAATAATAACTTGACTGATTGGAATCGCCATCTCCATTCATGTTTTCATTTCATCAAATCATACAAATGGAAATTTAGTCTATTCCTCAAATCATACATTTGTACTCTGGTCCTCTCATACGCCATATTGTTATGAATGAGTAAATACCTCACATAACTGTCGTGAATGTATGATAATTTTACCGTCACGTAAACCTACCCTAGCAGAATTCCTCGCTCTCCTTCTATTTAAATGTTCCCTATGTATTCCTCATAATACAGAATATTGCAAAAATTATGGTCCAGTCTAGACATACCTATAGGTACACTTCCATAGTCACCCCTTCATCATAGCCAAAATGTATGTTGACACCAGAATATCTGGTCAATTTGCCTGCGATGAGATGGAAATTTTTCTTCCTCAGATCGAGTAGATATTTCAAATTTCCCCACAGTAGTCCCATCAGGAATATTTTCGACCACCTGCGTGTCTTCATATCTTTTTCGATCTTGTGGAACCCATTTGCTCAATAAATGCTGCCGCAATTCATCAGATTCTTCCTTCAAGTTGATACTTGAATTCGTGACCTTCTTCTGTTCATCGATCGCTTTCTGATGCCTTTTTTCGAGCATGTGTATGTCACTATCGATTACACTAAACTTCTTCACATCTAAAGCAATCAATATCTGACAAATGATTATGGTAACAGAGATTCAGAGTGGGATACAGAAGTCGATAGCAGTATGAGGGAAAATATGAGCTACTAATCCTCCACTGTGAGCAAACCTACTTTATGAACTAACTTTGACCGGGATTGAACCATATCCGAGCTTTCCAGGTTTTTTTTATTGCTGTGAATATTGATTTTGGGTCACATTCTTTCAAAATTCTGCATGATTTACTTCTGCTATTTTTTATATAGAAAAGTTTCTTTTTTATTGAATAACTAACAGGTTTTTGAAATTTGAAAGAGCCTCATTCATGGTGAATTGAGCTGCTGATTACAAAAAATAGCTGAAAGAGACGAAAATCATTGTAGTAAGAGAACCGAAACCATCCATGAACATATTGAAAAATGTGGGGATGAGTGTTCTAGTCACCGAAATGAATCGAAAGAATCATAGACGTATTCTACTGAAAAAAAAAACGTCTTGGGAATATGTGGCATTTATTGAGCAATTATCCTAGAATCGATAATATATGTCAGAGTTCATATGAAATTCTGTTTTACTCTTCTAGTAAGTTTGGAAATCAATTATTGCAAAAAGTAACAATATTTACTTGAATAATTATCCTTTGGGTAAATTTGGATTGCTGTAGATTGAACAGGTTGGGGATGAAATCCGTGTTCTACTCAATCCAGTTCTATCAATCACCTATCAGATTATCCTTCAATATATCAATATATCTACTTCTACTGATCCATATAAAATTACTTTTCAAAAGACCAAAATAAGTGACTTATTCTACCAAGCTTGATTACATTTCTAGGCATTGAAGGAGCCTATAATGCGGTTTGTTTACCAATTCTGAAACAAAGAATCGTTGAGCAGTTTGATATTACAATCCAAGTTGCCCATATCATAGTTCATTTTCATACCAATAGGAATATATACCTCAGAAAATTCAATAATAATATTATTGGTCCTCAATTCAATGATAGAGAGAGAGAGAGAGTATACTTTATTGTCATAGAAGTAATCTTGTGAACAAAGTTTCACTTGATCTATAACGCAGTTTATATGTAAAAACAAAATGCATTTAAAATAATAAATTTTCACCTATTACATAAAGTCAGTTTGTATATATACAAAAACATATAAATCGTACAAAATACGGGTAAAAATGAACAAGTTTGTCTTAACCCATGAAGTAAATTCATATAAATATAAAAATAAAAATAAATACAATATATAAGTCACATTGGAATATACCCCAAATAAAATTTAAAATCACATTATTGATTGGTATTTAAAAATTATCATTATAAAATTTTCGTATATTATAGTATGGTCTATATGGTCTATCACTCAAAGAACATTTCACAGCCTTCCTGTAGCATTGTAAAGATTTTATTTCTATTACATTCTTTGGCAAATGGTTGAACATTTTAGAACCATTATAGACAATGGAATAATTTATGACTGATGTCATTGGTATTGGCAACTCAATGTTGTTGGATTGCCTTGTCACATAATGGGTTGGTAAGGATTTAAATTTGTTCAAATATTCTTTAATTGAACACACTGTTTCCATTATAAAGATAGAAATCGCCGTTAGAATTCTATGAGTGGTGAAGAGTAATCTACAAAAGTCTCTACGTTTTGATTTGCACATATATCTTACGGTTCGTTTCTGAAAAATTAAAATATTTTGCAGTAGATAACCACTACATACGCCCCGAAATGAAATGCCATATCTCAGGTGAGATTCCACCAGAGAAAAATGAACAGTCTTAGCTGCTGTTAAACCAAGTTCATTTGCGACTACTCTGACTGTATAACAACCAATCAAATTTTAGTTTTCTATCGATATGTACTTTCAAATATTTTAAGATACTTTTGTTCTTAATGATGTCATCCCCAATGGGTATATTGTCAAGTTCACATCAGAAAGTTACTATATTAGTTTTCGAAATATTAAGAGGAAGACGATTTGAATCACACCAACTCTTTACTTTCTTCATATCATTGGATATGATTTTAGTTCAATCATTTGCAGTTCAATCATTGCATTGTGAATTCTCCTGCGATATTTATACTTGTAAAATCGTTGACAGTTGGCTCTAGTATTGAACCTTGAGGCACATTATTATGTAGTTTTCCAATTTCTGAGCGATGGTTTGTTTTCACCTACTGACTACGACCTGACAAATCTGAGCTGAACCAGCTCAGTATCACTCCTCTGGAGCCGTAGTAAGGAAGCTTCCGCAACAATATTTCGTGATCCACACGTGATCCAGTTGGAAGCCTTCTAAAAATCGCAGAATACTGCAGCAGCAACCTCGCCACTATTGATTCCAGTATAAACGTCTTCCAAGAGTGAGAAAACTGCCTCATTACTGCCTTTGCCACTTTGAAACTGATCTTTATTAACGATTTTATGTTTCGTCAGAAATGCAGTTGACCATATATTGACTAGTTTCTCTATGAGCTTTCCTATTGAAATGATCCATTGATAATATTGGTTAAGAGTTGTTATGTGTTATCTGGGAGATTTTTCGAAATGTTTGGTGTAATGTCGTCGTAACCAGCTCATACATATTAGTGTCAAATAGAATGCAAGTTCCAGAAATAAAGGGGTTTTTGAATTGTTCCATAGGGTCGTTATGAGTAGTCAATTTTTCAGTAAATTTTTTTGCAACAGAGCAATAATATCCGTTAAGAACGTTCGATGAAAGTGAAACTTCATGTACTTTTTCATGACTCTTAGGTCATTAATTACTTGCCAAGTCTCTTTCGATTTGTTTTCAGCTTGTTCGAATCAATTTTCATAGTTACTTTTTTTTGGTCGTCTGAAAACCTGCCCATGAATACTGCTTAAATACCGAGGAGAAAAAATATCATCAATAAATTTCCGAATATAATGCAGTGATCGCATATTATTTGCTGAAATTTTTATGCCTCGAGTAATCCACCGTTTTCTGTGCTTAATTTTCATCTTTTGAATTGGAGATGAACTTTCGAAAATATTCACCAAATAATTGTTAAAATTTGAGAATCAATCCTGGTCATTGTACACAATATCCCAATTGGTTTTCAGGCATGCATTATAAAATCTTCCATAGTTTTTTTACTGTATAATCTAACAAATCTGAATTTATTGCGGTTTACTATAAAATGCACTCAACAGCAGCATGATATAGCTTTATTGTCGGACATACCAGCTGGACTAATGTCACAAGTAATATATTGTTTGTACAAATTCGTACATATTTGATCTATGGTTGTGGTGTGGAATACTGAGAGATTCGTGTAGGAGACTCTATATGCATAGTCAAGTTAAATGAGGTAAAAAGATTATTTAGAGATTTCTTGTCAGCGCAATTAATATTTAAATCTCCTGGTACCAGAATAGATGCATTTAAAGGAAGTTCATTGAGAAGCTGTTCTAACTTCTGTATGAAAATATTTACATCAGATGTAGGTGTTCTATGAATACATATCACATACATGTTCAATATTTGTGAATGTAACAAACAAAATTCAAATGATTTTTCTTCCAAATAATCGTTGAATTTTTCCACGTTAACTAATTTTACATTCAGTGAGTTATCCTGAAGAAAGAAAGAAATGGTTCCCCCATGGATGCACTTAATTCTGCTGTATCTTGATATTTCTGTATAATGAGGTAAGTGAAAAGGTTCATTATGAGCAAGCCACTGTTCAGTCAACAAAATCAGATCTGGACGATTTAAATCCTCTAGGAAAACAGATAATTCGTCAACTCTGTTTCTGGCTGACTGAATATTCAATAACCTGGAGGATATTGATTTAAGGTTGGTTGTGGTTTTGCGTTTCATAGTATGAGTCTGATATGTAAGAGTAGTTAACAGAAACAATGTGATTATACCCGCTGTTGTGGAAGATTTTGGTTGAGTAAAATGGTTCAGGATACCGGTATATTCTTGAAGGAGCTCTGTTGTATTTCCTAGGGTGTCCAATTTTGTCGATGTTATATGCAGAATTTGTGTTTTATTTTCTGTATAGTTGTGATGAGTAGTGGCGTTCTGAGTAAACATTGTATTTTTTGTTGTTTCTTGAGTGGTGATTTTTTTTCTTCATTGATATTGATGCTTGGCTGATATTTGCGCGTTTTTTGTGACCGCATGTTTGTACGAGAGGACTGAGGTCTTTGACAATGTCCTCGTGTCTGCTCATTGAAAGTTTTTTTGTGTTGTTACGAAAAAACTGAGTTGGTCTGTGCTCTATTTCTGCCTCAAAGTTTTTTTTGTTGGTCATCATACATACTTCATTACTAATAGTTTGCTGGATGGTCGATGGTATCCTTGGTTTATTGTAACACGAATGGGAAATATAGCTGATCAAGTCATATTTGTTTGTCAAAAGTGATATCAGATCCATATTGGAGTCCTTTAACACATCTATTTTGGTAGTCAAAGCAGTCATATTCAATAATAATAATAATATTAGATTTATTGCCATAAAAATAAATTTTATGGCAAGGGTACGAGTTATCATTAAACAGGATGTATAAGTGGATGTGTGTTAGTAACTATTAGGACTTATGATAAAGTTAACCTGATATTACAGTAAACTGGTAATTGATGCAAACATAAATAGACATACATATGTATAACAAAGCAAAAAAAAAATGGGGAAGTACGATCATAAAAACAAGTGGAAGAAGAAACAAATATAGAGAAGAAGAAGTAGTAGAGCACAGAATAACTTTCATTCATTGATAAGGAAAGATAGTAGCTTCAGAACGTTCCATAGGGAACGTCCCTAGCAATGGGTTTAGCTTCATCAACTGAAAGAGTGTCAAGAGTATGGGCCAAAGCAGTCATATTTGTTAAGAGGTTCAGGAAAGGAGGTTTCATTACACAATATATGGGGCAATTGAAGAAAATGTGATCGAGTGTCTCCATCTGAGCTTGGTTACAAACTGTGCACAGCTCGTTTGGATTGACGGTATGAGTTGAACCATTGTATGTGAATTTGGCAGAAATGGAATTATATAGTTTTAGCTGTTCAGTGGATCTTGTGTACTTGATGGGCATGGTCAACAAAATATATTTCTGAGGGGAATTATGTAAAATCGAGAAAGAGTTATACATGGTGAGGAATGATGACCGTTGCAAAAGTAATAGATCAGCCTCATACAGGTTTTCTCTGAATTCAAATAGGGGATATTTCTTCTTGGATTTGATATATTCCAGGAAAAGGTTGTCCCAGATATCATCGGCGTGTATCACCGTTAAAAATGATTTGACCCGCAGTATCCAGTTATATTTAGGGTTAGAGTTAGTAAGCTGAAGTTGACGTTTGAAAATAATTCTCGGTAAACGGAAGTCGTTCATTTCGAAGATGTTCATTAGCCAGTTCAGTGTCCATTCGAAAATATTGAACGAAGGTTTGACACGACCACATTCAATTCTGATAGCATAGTCCGGTGTATGGAATGGGAGTGAATGAACCCTTTTTGGAAATTGTGTGTGTACTTGTTCGACAAAGTCGAGGTAGCGTAGACCCCAGACAGGAATGTAGTTGGACATAACACTGAGGACAAGAAAGTCAAAGAGAAGCAGCCTGATTTGCATTGATTCAACCTTGGTCTCAGCAAGAAGTGGGAGTAATGCAGCAGTAGCTTACTTAGCTTTGGCATTGGAACCATCAGCTATATCACAAAAAAGGGAAGACGATTTGAATGAAACGCCAAGATATGAAAATGAGTTGGTAGTTTCTATTGGATGTCCTTCGAACGAAACGCGGAAGTTTGTTCTATAGGGACCTCTGGAGAAAACCACAATTTTGGTTTTCGTAGTATTAACTGATAGACGATTTGAGTGAGTGTAATCCTCCAGAATCTTGAGTTTTTCAGTTACGTCAATTTTGGATTGGCTCAGAATAACGATGTCATCGGCATACAAGAGCATATGGAGTTAATTTGAGTTATCTATGTCAATACCACGAGCACCATCATTCTTTAAATATTCTTCAATATCCGCTAAAAAAAGGGCAAATAACACCGTCTCCAAAAAAGACCTGCATGTCTTTTCCATCTTCCATTCCATGGAACTTGAATATGCGGTTTGGTGAATTGTCCGCGATTTAGCTGGCAATCATTTTTGTAACGCTACTTTCGCTACATCTACCAATTCGGTGGAGTCAGAGAAAACTCGAAATCAGACATTTCTTGACTTCATATTAATCAAAATAACTACTAAATAGCCACTGAATTTTCAATTTTCAAATCAAATCGCAGAATTAAATTGACAGATATTTGATTACTTCAAAGGCTTCCTTAGCAATGCAGGAATAATTGTCGTTATAAGTACAACAGCCTACCAGTTTAAAAATTCATTTTCACATCGATAATTTTCTGACTTTAATATATTGTAATAATATGTTTTTTCAATAGTAAATCGTCGTTTTTCTCGCCACAGAAAAAATAGTGTATTATATATATTCGGGAAAAATATTGGATTTTAGCTCTCGAGCTAAAATCTAAATTTGTTTGTGGCATCAGTTTTGCCAAAATATTTGCACCCAACTTCCAAAAATCAACAGAAAGTATCCATTAAACGGTTGAAAACCATATATATATATATATATATATATATATATATATATATATATATATATATATATATATATATATATATATATATATATTTATGGCCCCAGAGTGCCTATACCATCATGGACAGTGAGGTAATACATTTGAATTGTATCACAACTCTCAACTTCGACATGGATATATAGGATCGATCCAATCAACTAAACTATGAACACTCATCATCAAACTTATGCGAGGTAATGAGAAATACTTTCGATAGCATTTTTGATAATATTTAAAAACAATTTTTTTTAGGTGCAGTACGGAAAGTTGCCCTCATATTTACGAATGATTATTCGATAAAATAGTCATGGAATGGTTACGACATGTAAAACAATGATAATTGGGGGAAACCACATTTTGTTTTTTTTATGTTCCATGTTTCAATATATATATTTTTTATTTCAAGTTCGAGTTTACTTGAATGATGTATCCCGCCAACATATGAAACTGCTTGTTGTATCATCCCTATTTAACATATATTTTCAGTAGTAATACCACCAGTGACTGAATTTTCGCGACAAGTCTGTCGATTTATTTCTAAACGAAACTGAGTTGCTTGAAAACACCACGAGTCCGCAGGACGAGTGGTGTTTTCTTCAAACAACCCAGTTGAGTTTAAAAAATTTCCCAGTCTTTTAGAATGAATGCTAATCTTTCGTTGCTATTTTCTGCATCTAATGTGTAGTTGCGTTCGGCACAGAACGTCATAAATTGGCTCCATATATGAGATTTCGATTTTTTTGTGTTACTGGTTGTATGTTCTTCAATATTTTGGTTTATTACTCCGTTTGGAGTAGCACCGAAGCGACTAATTTTGACGTTTGCAGCTACAATTATTTTTGATCAAACTGTCAAACTTTGCATTGCGATCCGTATCCATGGTTACGTCGTTGAAAACACCATGCTGATAGACCAATCAGAATCGAAAGACAGCTGGTGTTTCGCGATAATACAAGCTGTGTTTGGTTTTTGATTGGTCAGATTTGTGAAAATTCCAAGGTGCGTGGAATAGTCAACTGAATCACACACTATTTATCAACTATTACCATTATTACCATCATTACCATATTTATATATATATATATATATATATATATATATATATATATATATATGTATATATATAAACATAAATTGTTATGATAGGAAATGTTTATCAATATGAATAGAATTAAAAAAGAAGTCAGATAATGAAACTGATACATCACATGAATAGCAGGTATTTATGTTATCGTAGTTTCATGCTGTGTTCACTCTGCAGTTTTCTCTACTTCTTTCCGTGAACTTTGCACCAGTATCTAGTCAACGCAGAGATTTCAAAAGTATAGCATTGGAACATTCTTTTTATTATAGGCAAGTTGCCAACAATTTATTTCATTTGAACAACCTCAGAAGGAAAACACAAATCAAAATTTTTGAACAAAATCTAGATCACAACTAGACTAAGACAATACTGAATTTACAACATCCTGTACTGGAGAAATGAAACTTGAAAGAAGATGACATGTCAAATAAGTATTCTGAGAAAATTAATAAAATGCAAAATGTCATAGATTAATTTTAATCTATTTTGTATGTAGTATATGAGATGTAGAAATAGTTAGTAAATATGAAAGACTTGGCATAATTTAGAATAACAAATTGTGTGAAAAAAAGTGAGCAAAAACGCGAAATCTGTGGTAAAAAACAAAACAGTGAGTATAACGAGGAAGAAAAATTACGGAAGCCAAGGGGAGATAAAAAAATTATTTTTGAAGAGCAAGACGTACAGAAATTAATCAACAATTGAAGTGGGAAATATGAAAGCAAACAATAACTCTGCGATAAGACAGATCACCTAGATGTCCAAATCAAACAGCCATCCAGATTTTGTCCAGAAAGTTAAAACTTTCAGTAAACAGTAGTCATTACAGAGGGATCTTTCCACCACTTTCAAAGCCGCTTGTACCAAGAATCTGCTGAATTCATCAACAGGAACAACGAACAGGACACAGAGAAGTCACCAACAATAAACCTCAAGGTACTTTCAATAAAACCAAACTAAAATATAGTGCACATTGGTTAGACACCCACAAAAAGTTTTCAACAAACATTTTCACCTAATATCATTGACAAGTATTATCATGACACCTCCATTATATGGAATCACGGAGACAAACATCTCCAGGATTTCTTCTCAAGAATTAACAGAATCAGGGATTCTATCAAATTCACGATGGAAATGGAAACCAACAGTGCCTTACCCTTCCTCGATGTGAACGTTGGGAGAATAGGCAATGGAATTCGCACCTCCGTCTACAGAGAGGAAACACATACGGGGCAGTACCTCAGTTACAGCTCCAACCATCCGAGTTCGACGAAGAGAGGGATCGTGAGAACATTGGTAGAGAGAGCAACGCACATATGCAACCACGTGGAGTAACTAGATGTCGAATAAAACCACATCAGAGAGGACCTCCACCGGAATGGATATCCCGAAAAACTCCTAGAAGAAGTATTGAAACAACTCCGGAGAACTGACATCCGAAGAGCAACAACAAAGCACAGTGATCTGCCTTCCGTACATCAGAGGTGTCTCCGAGAAGATCAGAAGGATCGGAAACAAGTTCAACATCAAGAGCTGCTTCCAATCCGGCAGTACTTTACGGAGTTTCCTGATCAAGACCAAACCTGACAACATAAATGAAATCAGCAAGAATTGCATTTATGAAGTTCCATGTGAATGCGGAGATTCCTACATTGGAGAGACAAAGAGACCATTATCGGTAAGATTGGATGAGCACAAGAAATGGACTCAACGTGGAGAAACATCAAAATCGGGAATCGCTGACCACGCCTGGACTGAGCACCATCGAGTTCTATGGGACGACGCAAGTGTTCTACATAGAGAGGAGCTCAAACGAAAGTTCAAAGAGGCCACCTACATCGAAGCCAATAACGCCTTTAGTCAACCAAGCGTTGAGATCAAGAACGTACGGAAACCCCTGATTGCTCTTTCTGGCGGGCTGCAGAGGCGCGAAACTTCACGCACCACCACACCGCGCGAAATTACACGCACCACTGCACATGGCGGAATTAAACGCATCATTGCGCCGACAGTCATATAAATTGGTAAGTAGCACCTAAACTTCAGTATTCACCTGAAGACGATTGCAGATACAAGCATTCGAAACGTCGTGAAAACATCTTTAATACATTAAGACGATGGACGTCCAAAACGATAGTAATCAAGTATTATCAATTTCCTTTATATAGTGGTACATAATCTATATTCACAATTTGAAGATTATTAAATTGCTTAGTAGCAAACCACTGTTTGTTTCCATTTTAATTTGAATTGAAAAGCACTAGTAATGGGATATTCCGAGCAGGTTGGGTAAACATAAGTTTTCATTGAATAAAAAGGTAATCATCTGACCGATTTCTGCTTTCATCTTTGTCTTTTGGGTAAAATACTTTCTGTAATATTATTTGAATACTGACTTCGAGAAAAGCCGTCAGAGGGCACTTCTGAATCCTGTTTCTGATAGAAGAGGAACAATTCATGATTGTGTGATAGCTACTTATTTTCCAGAAGTTCTTAGCACAAATCAAAAGTATCACACAAAATTACAAATATTTTCAAACAATTTGTTGTGATGAGTGGTTATCAAAAACAAAAATAATTATCTATTTTATCAAAATAAAATGAAAGAAAAAACCAAAACCACCCATCATAACAATATATATATATATATATATATATATATATATATATATATATATATATATTATATAAATATATATATATATATATATATATAAAGTATATATTTTTATGATGGGTGGTTTTGGTTTTATTTTTATTTTGATAAAATAGATAATTATTTTTGTTTTTGATAACCATCATCACAACAAATTGTTTGAAAATATTTGTAATTTTGTATGATACTTTCGATTTGTGCTAGAAACCTTTGGAAAATGAGTAGTTATCACACAATCATGAATTGTCCGGCTATGTTACTTTCATCATTTTTCGAATACTCTTTTACCTGTATTCTTTACATTTTCCAGGTCAGTCGGGACGCCTATAGTTCGCATGAGTTCTTTTTCTCTCAGAGACAGGATTCAATAGTGCCCTCTGACGGCTTTTCTCAAAGTCAGTGTTTAAACAATATTACAGAAAGTATTTCATCAAAAAGAGAGAGATGAAAGCAGAAATCGGTCAGATGATTTCCTTTTTATTCAATGAAAACTTATGTTTACCTAACCTGATCGGAATATCTTATTACTAGTGCTTTTCAATTCAAATTCTGATGAAAACAAACAGTGGTTTGCTACTAAGCAATTGAATGATCTTTAAATTGTGAATATAGGTTATGTACCACTATATAAACGAAATTGAAAATACTTGTTAATAAATAATAGTAGGTAAAAATGTTTGTTGAAAATTTTTTTGTGAGTTTCTAACCAATGTGCACTATAATTTAGTTTGGTTTTATTGAAAGTACCTTGAGGTTTATTGTTGGTGACTCCTCTGTGTCCTGTTCGTTGTTCCTGTTGATGAATTCAGCAGATTCTTGGTACGGGCTGCTTTGAAAGTGGTGGAAAGATCCCTCGGCAATGACTTCTGTTTACTGAGAGTTTTAACTTTCTGAGCAATATCTAGATGGCTGTTTGATTTGGACATCTAGTTGATCTGTCTTATCGCAGAGTTATTGTTTGCTTTCATATTACTCACTTTAACTGTTGATTAATTTTTGTACGTCTTGCTCTTCAAAAATGATGTTTTTCTCTGCCCTTGGCTTCCCTAATTTTTCTTCCTGGTAACACTCACTGTTTTGTTTTTTACCACAGATTTCACGTTTCGCTCATTTTTCTTTCATATTCACTAACTATTTCTACATCTCATATACTACATACAAAATAGATTAAAATAAATCTATGACATTTTGCATTTTATTAATTTTCTCAGAATACTTATTTGACATGTCATCTTCTTTCAAGTTTCATTTCTCCAGTACAGGATGTTGTAAATTCAGTATTGTCTTAGTCTAGTTGTGATCTAGATTTTGTTCAAAAATTTTGATTTGTGTTTTTCTTTTGAGGTTGTTAAAATGAAATGAATTGTTGGCAACTTGCCTATAATAAAAAAAATGTTCCAATGCTATACTTTTGAGATCTCTGCGTTGACTAGATACTGGTGCAAAGTTCACGGAAAGTAGAACAGAAAACGGCAGAGTGAACATAGCATGAAACCACGATAACATAAATACCTGCTATTCATGTGATGTATCAGTTTCATTATCTGACTTTTTTTTAAATTCTATTTATATTGATAAACATTTCCTATCATTACAATTTAGAATATATATATATATATATATATATATATATAATGGTGATGATGGTAATAATGGTGATAATTGATAAACAGTGTGTGATTCAGTTGACTATTCCACGCACCTTGGAATTTTCACAAATCTGACCAATCAAAAACCAAACACAGCTTGTATTATCGCGAAACATCAGCTGTTTTTCAATTCTGATTTGATCTTTGATCTGAATTTCAACGACGTAACCATGGATACGGATCGCAATGCAAAGTTTGACAGGTTGACCAAAAATAAATGTAGCTGCAAACGTCAAAATTAGTCGCTTCGGTGCTACTCCAAACGGAGTAATAAACCAAAATATTGAAGAAAATACAACCAGTAACACAAAAAAGTCAAAATCTCATATATGGAGCCAATTCATGACGTTCTGTGCGGAACGCAACTACACATTAGATGCAGAAAATAGCAACGAAAGATTAGCATTCATTCTAAAAGACTGGGCAAATTTTTAAACTCAACTGGGTTGTTTAGAGAAAACACCACTCGTCCTGCAGACTCGTGGTGTTTTCAAGCAACTCAGTTTCGTTTAGAAATAAATCGACAGACTTGTCGCGAAAATTCAGTCACTGGTGGTATAACTACTGAATATATATGTTAAATAGGGATGATACACCAAACATTTTCATATGTTGGCGGGATAGATCATTCAAGTAAACTCGAATTTGAAATAAAAAAAAAATATATATATATATATATATATATATATATATATATATATATATATATGTATATATATTAAAACGTGGAACATAAAAAAAACAAAATGTGGTTTCCCTCAATAATCATTGCTTTGCATGTCGTAACCATTCCATGACTATTTTATAGAATAAACATTCGTAAATATGGGGGCAACTTTCCGTACTGCACCTAAAAAAATATGTTCTTGGATATTATCAAAAATGCTATCGGAAGTATTCCTCATAACCTCGCATAAGTTTGATAATAAGTGTTCATAGTGTATTTGATTCGGTCGATCCTATATATCCATGTTGAAGTTGAGAGTTGTGATACAATTCAAATGTATTACCTCATTGTCCATGATGGTATAGACATCTCTGGGGCCATAAATATCTCTTATATATATATATATATATATATATATATATATATATAACACAATCTAATTTCGATTTTAGCTCGAGATCTAAAATCTAATATTTTTCCCGTGTATATATAATACACTATTCTTTCTGTGGCGGGAAAAACGACGATTTACCATTGAGAAAACATATTATTACAATATATAAGAGTCAGAAAATTATCGATGTGAAAATGAATTTTTGAACTGGTAGGCTGTAGTACTTATTACGACAATTGGTCCTGCATTGCTAAGAAAACCTTTGATGTAATCAAATATCTTTCAATTCAATTCTGTGATTTGATTTAAAAATTGCAAACTTAGTGGTTGTTCAGTGGTTATTTCGAATAATATAGAATTAAGAAATGTCTGATTCCGAATTTTCTCTGACTCTACCGAGTTAGTAGATGTAGCGAAAGTAGCGTTACAAAAATGATGAGCTAAATCGCGGACAATTCACCGAGATTCATGGAATGGAAGATGAAAAAGACATGCAGTTCTTTTTCGGAGACGTTGTTATTTGCCCTTTTTTTAGCGGATATTGAAGAATATTTTAAGAACAATGGTGCTCATGGTATTGACATAGATAACTCAAATGAACTCCATATGCTCTTGTTTGCCGATGACATCGTTATTCTGAGCCAATCCAAAATTGACGTAACTAAAAAACTCAAGCTTCTGGAGGATTACACTCATTCAAATCGTCTATCAGTTAATACTTCGAAAACCAAAATTGTGGTTTTCTCCAGAGGTCCCTATAGAATAGACTTCCGCGTTTCGTTCGAAGGACATCCAATAGAAAATACCAACTCATATACATATCTTGGCGTTTCATTCAAATCGTCCTATGTCTAACTGCATTCCTGTCTGGGGTCTACGCTATCTCGATATTGTCGAACAAGTACACACACAATTTTTAAAAAGGGTTCATTCACTCCCATTCCATACACCGGACAATGCAGTCAGAATTGAATATGGTCGTGTCAAACTTTCTTACAATATTTTCGAATGGACACTGAACTGGCTAATGAACATCTTCGAAATGAACGACTCCCGTTTACCAACAATTATTCTCAAACGTCAACTTCAGCTCACTAACTCTGACCCCAAATATAACTGGATACTGCGGGTCAAATAATTCTTTACGGTGATACACGCCGATGATATTTGGGATAATCTTTCCCTGGAATATATCGAATCCAAGAAGAAATATCTCCTATTTGGATTTAGAGAAAACCTGTATGAGGCTGATCTATTACTCATGCAACGGTCATCATTCCTCACCATGTATAACTCTTTCTCGATTTCACATAATGTCCCTCAGAAATTTATTTTGTTGACCATGCCCATCAAGTACACAAGAACCACTGAACAGCTAAAACTATGTAATTCCATTTCTGCCAAATTCACATACAATGGTTCAACTCATACCATCAATCCAAACGAGCTGTGCACAGTTTGTAACCAAGCTCAGATCACACTCGATCACATTTTCTTCAGTTGCCCCATATATTGTGTAATGAAACCTCCTTTCCTGAACTCCTCAACAAATATGACTGCTTTGGCCCATACTCTCGACACTCTTTCAGTTGATGAAGCTAAAACCATTGCTACGTATCTATGGAACGTTCTGAAGCTACTACTATCTTTCCTTATCAATGAATGGAAGTTATTATGTGCTCTACTACTTCTTCTTCTCTATATTTGTTTTTTTTTCACTTGTTTTAATGATTGTACTTCCCCAATATTTTTTTGCTTTGTAATACATATGTATGTCTTTTCATGTATGCATCAATCACCAGTTTACTGTAATATCAGGTTAACATTATAATTAGTCCTAATAGTTACTTACACACATCCACTTATACAGATAACTCGCACCCTTGCCATAAAATGTATTTTTTACGAGGCAATAAATCTAATATTATTATTATAATTGGCTTTTTTTCCGGAACTGGCACAACAACAAAAGCCATCAACAGTGTGTTCGAATTATTCAATGATCAAAAGTATGATACAATCCAATAATAATGTGGACATTTCAAAATATTTCAAACTAATTACATTTCCGAAACAAAATGGGAAAGGGTACACGCCCAAGAAAGCTGCGATTTTCACGAGTACACAAATTAGTAATTTTTCAAATAATGCTCCCGATGAAGTTTATTCAATGGCCAAGGTTGTTGTTGTATTTGGGATTGCAGGAGCTTGTTGAAATTGTGAAATCAGCAAGGTAACATTAAATGATATTGAGGATTCGGGAACGTTATTAATTGTGAAACTTAAGCAAACAAAGAATGATGTAAACAGGAGATTTGTAGTTACTGAAGAATATATTGAATTTCACCGAATGTACATAGCCGCCTGTTTCATGCATATCGCAATGGAAAATGTATCATTTAGGTTGTGGGTAAAAATCAGTTTTATAAGGTATCTGAAACAGTTGCTAATTTTCTTCAACTTGAAAATGCTAACTCATATACAGGTCATTAATTTCGAAGATCGTCTGCTACACTTTCAGTTGAATCTGGGGAAGACTTGATGACACTGAAGAAACATGGCGATTAGAAGTCATCAACGGTCGCGGAAGCACACAGAATAGAAATAGCTAATAAAGTGTTCAGAACGTGTGGCAGTGCTGAAATGACACCCGATTCGCGACCAGGTACATCAACATCAAAAATTTAATTTCAACACAAGAAAGTTCGACTGTTGTGCCGAGTAGTTCAAGAAACATATCATTCATGAAACGCACATTTAATAATTGTACATTTGATTCAAAGGAAATTTAACTTTTGTATAATAAAATATTCTAAAATTAAATATCTACCTTAATATATATCCTCATTTTTTCCCGGGGAAAAAAGTAATTTCATAAAAAGTTATATTTTGTTACCTGTCTACAGAGATAAAATGTCAAACTTTTTTCCCGTCACAGAAAAAAGAAATTTACTCTTATTTCGATGGCATTGGATTAACTTTTTCTAGCATGATAAGGGGAGTGGATATCTGTTCCAAAATAATATATCTCTTCAATTCACAATTTCCAATTTCATAAAATCTGATTATTCTTATGTTTTATAGGAAAATTGCATTTTTTTAATATTATATTCTTGAATCCAGCAAAGGAATCATCAGTCTAGTTGAAATAAGCAGATTATCCTGTTGGTCTGAATTCATTTCTTATTGCAGAATTCTAGAAACCAGAGATTTCTTGGTTTAAAATAATTTCCATGACTGGTAATTGAGGATTCCTATTGAAAATTAATAAGTGTTGTTCCCGATGTTTTTGTGAAATTCAGTACAATATGTTTGTTTATGTGGTGCCCTTATTTTATATTAATCACATTTTTCAGTTGTCATCATTATATGAGAATGAGCCTGCGTCAACTGAAAAGGATTTGATTTCGATTTTGATTTTTTCTGTGTTTTTGTTCATAAAATCTCTACTTCTACTGATTGGCAAGGTCCTATTCATTTTCCAAGAGGAATTCTCCGCTTGTTTTGCACCCTAGTTATTGAATTTCCTGTATCATAAGGCGCCTGGGATAATGTTGAGCAGCCAGTAGTGAATACCCTGGAGCATTATGAAAATGCTCGTGAACATTGAATTGATGTTTATTGGTGATCAAAAGATGTACTCTCAGTGATAGAATATACCTTCAGATCATCGTAATGAGAAATAAAAATGATTGGTTAATGCGCTTTTGTGATTGAACAATGAACTCTTGAGTGATAGAATAATCATTGTAGGCCATGGAGGGATGTCCCCAATCTTTGAAATGATTATACTGATCATCGTACCCATGCCAATTAGGGATTGAACGGAAAATTTCGGTTGAAAGTTAATGTCCGAATACATTATCATCATTCCTTTTTTCATCACATTCAGATCACTTTTTCGTTCTGTGTAATCGACTTGTAAGTATGTAACGAAGTTACTATTTTCCCGCTATATTTATCTGCCGGGGGCTCCCTGTAAGGAGTTGAACCCCGCTTGACACTAATAATAGGTCTAGAAATGCCATTCGTGTTCGTGATATATATCCTAATAAAACGGACTGGGCGCCTTCCGGAAGCCGCGCGATTCGCGCCAGGCGTAGCTGACATGGTACGCACGAGTATCCCCTGCGCCGGCTATCGTCTCTCGAGAAAACATTCTCAACAAGCAAGCTGGGCGATATTCAAACGCCGACGAGACATTCCAGTCCTCCGAGAGCAGCCCGAGCCAGCAGTCCAGTCGAGCCAAGAGCATGCGATGCCGAGCTGGCGTCACGATAGAAGCCACCCAGTACAGTTGAATCAAGACAGAGACGCACGCACCAAGCTGACGTCACAGCACGAAGGATTTTACGAGCTGGGTAATTATTCTGTGAAAGTATACTTTGTATCAAAATCGACAAATCGAGTCCACAAAACGGCGCGCGCATATAAGTCGTTCGAGAGGGATTCGGAAAAGAGGGAGAAGCCGGCCGTAGTTCCGTTTCGACATATTTCAAAGAATTAGTAGCTTGCCCAGCCCAGCAGAGGGAGTCACGCGGCCGACTAGTATCCAGAGTGTGAGCCAAAGACCGAAGCAGTCCACGACCGTCCCGGGCCTTGCCGAAGCAGTGAGATCGGAGTTTGGTAAATATGTTGTATCAGGTAAAAGACATCAGGAAATAATTGTAAGTACCGCAGATGCGATGTGCGCATGATCGTAAGAGGCACATATATATTTCAAAGCTGTGCTGGTAATTTCTGCATACGAGTCCGTACGACACCCCCCCACCGCATGGTTGCTAAATTTACCCCGCTTGCTTGAAAACACCCTCCCCGCTTCCCCTGTATATAGTGCTTGCCATGTGTTTGTTTGTTGTGATAACTTGAGGCCGCCGTTAGCCGCCCTTACTGTATTTCATTATTTTTAATATATCTGTATATATATATATATATCTGTATTCTTTCATTGACTATTTTGAGTGGAATTTTAACGTCTGGTGCGCGGTCGCCACCCGGGTTCGAGACCCAGTTGAAGGCAATTGAAGCCTGCCTTGCTGGCCCTGTTACAGTGTCACGACTATATTGACCCCTGGAGTGTCTTTCTTCACTGAGACTGCCCGGAGCAAGGGTGGCCTTTTCCACTATAAAGCTAAAGGTGGCGCCCGAGAAAAACCGAGAATAGTGAAAAGCGCCAAAGTTTGATAATAGGGGGAGAAACCCCTTCACAAGTAAATATGACAACCATTCAGCAATATACTCCAAATTTGAAAGAAAATTGTAAATGTATTCAGTATACAGCAAAATCCTGTTTCCCCTTGTTTGACATTCGAATCGTGAATGCTAGCTGTCGCCCACTTCGTAGTAATCCTGAATAGTAAGTGACATTTGGAATAAATGAAATATAAATTGTTATCATTCAATACATGTATGTAGGTTTAGGTGTGAAAATCTAAACTTGATTTTAACCCAAACTAAACCATTATTCGTATATTCTTGTGAGTAGATTTTATCTTGTTTGAATTTACTAATTTTGTTCGCGATTGTTCGAAGAAAGAAAGTGTTGAAGTCATCATGTTTATACGTACCGCAACAATAACCATTGACAATTTTATTCTGAAAAAATCAAAATTCCTAGCTTTCCTGCGGCAAAATGTTATCGGTTCATAGTTTTTATAGTATTCATAACACCCGTTAATGTTCAGTTATGTTTTATGAATGAATAAAATGCAGTTCGTAAAATGTTGTCATGACGACACTTCATAAAAATAACATTTTACGGATTTCTTTTAATTCTCAAAATTGCCGTTATGGGGAGCGTATATAAAAAAATCATTAACGCGTTTGACATCTTTGAGCTGCATTGGTATATAATTATTTTTCCAAGAAAGTATATTATTATTATTGTTTCTCAGTATTGCTTGAAGTAACATTTTTCCGAGTTTATAAAAGTTTTTCTCTTTCTTAATGCAGCCTGCGTTGTATAGTTACGAAGTTGTTTATACTAGTATCTGTGTCTTCAGGTGGTCATTTTCCAAATTCAAGCAGTGCTCTGTCTCTCATTTTCATCAATATTTTCAATGGATCTGCTAGCCAAGGTGAGTCAATTCGTCAACAAGTAAATGTTATTTTTTGTCCACATTATTGGTATGGTATAAAATTAGAAGGTATCAAAGTTGAAGTTTTTGAAATAATTATTAATTTATGGTTCACATACACTTCGTTTGTTCCAATCTTCCACATCCTTGTGTATTATTCGTGAATATATATATAGAAAGAATTGCGAATATATCTTTTGATGAAATCATACGTTCCGGAGAATCGGAGCACTGGATTCGGAAATAGGTACAGTGGAAGTTATATGATATATCAGAAACTTGTTATGAGAGGAACAAGAGAAAGACAAGATTCCAACAAAAATATTCTAGTCGCCTGATCACTCTTTTTTAGATTAGTAGTTTTATCTCTGCTAGAAGATATATTCCAACGAACGATTGCATCTCCTCTGTATCCCGTCAAAGTTTTTTATGTACCAATGAATCCGTTTATACCAGGAGTATTACTGTGTACTCATTCTCATTTATTGGTGATTTTCTACAAACTATGGTCTATCGGATAACTTGAAAATTACCCTTGTTTTATCATGGAAACTGAAATAACCTCAGTTTGTTATATCAGTTCTTTATATTTTATGCCTAGTATGACATTTCTCCTTGGACTTTTCTCAAGTCAACAGCAATAATGAAGGGGTACAATCATAGATTTATGTACGAAGTTGTTATCGACTGTGATCTGACTGATTATCTCCTGGAGTAGTTCATGGAATACATATAAAAAACTTTGATTCCTGATTATTTTCCATAACTTTTTTTAATCAAAAAGTGAGCCGAATTTGGTATTGTTCGTAATATGATTTTTATATTAAAATCATAAAAGTTTCCAAGGAGATCATCAAATCAATGGAATTTCAAATTCTTTGTTGTTTTCCAAATTATATTCAGCAGGAGTATGTTCATTCATATCTATTTCCTTCATCGGATGAAGAGTTTCAATTGTTTCGTACCCACTAGGTAGAAATGGAACATTTAAGAACTCTTGTCACGATGCGAAATGCTGCTGACATTACTTAGGTCTGATTCTGATTTCAGATCCTCCATTTCATCAATTTATGTTATTATAAATATTATTATTTGAGGCAGGTTGTCATGAAATTCATAGAATAAGATAAAACAGTCTTTTTGTGTTACTTAAACATTTTAAGATACGATATAAAGTTATGTACCTGTTATTAAAGTAAAAGGTATCATTGCTTGAATATCGAATAAATTTTTTTTTCTGAAATTTGAAAAATCCAGCATAAAAACTAAGTATTTTTTCGTGAATTTTTGATAGAAAATAACCACTTTCCCATTGAACTACATCTGATAGATATTTTGAAAGGACTACCACTCAAATAAAAAAATCTGAATGTAAAAATCTATTCAGATTAATACTTTTGTTCCTATTTCAGTCTACATCAAGAACTCATATAAATGAATGAGAAAAACTAAAATATTTCCCATGGAGGAGATTTCCCCAGAAATCATTTGTGACATTGATGCAGGACTGGCATCGCATTCACTGGGACTTTTTTGTCGATGAAAATCTATTTCACGCTTCCACGATCATCAGGAAAACCGGAAAAATTGGAAAAAAGATTTTCTTGAAGCAATCTCAGTTTGTAAAGATTTAAAAATATTAGAGATATTTCTCTTGGAGTGACCCTTCGAAATGAGTGTTTTGGATATTTATGACCTGTCATGGGGTACGATAGATTCATTTGTTTGAAAATATGAACAGCGTATTCATAAAATCGGATTGGAAATCATCTGCAACTCAAAGATGAACCCAAGTAACATTTTTTTGTCACATACTATATCAGTTTTCAATTAGGACTCACATGGAATAAAAAATCGAATCATAATGTGAATAGAAATGCAAAGTTTTACTTTCGGATTTTTTCTATTGAGTTGGGGTACTTTCAAAATATCTATCAGATTAGGATCAATGTCCAGCGTGACCTGAACTGAGAAAGCGATTATTTTCCTACATACATATCTCTGCTGAAAGCATGTTTTCTTAAGTGTCACTTCTATTTTGCTGATTCTGTAATATAGTTAGATGACATTTCTGAATTATAAGTGAACTCAAAATTTGTTTTGGATTCTTCTCGTCAGACAGTAATGAATATGCCCAAATATCAAAATATATTCAAATATTTCCTGAGGTGGAGAATCAGGGATTATTTATGGTAGTGTCATAATCTCACCAATAAATACCTTACCAGATTTTAATGTGATCTATTGCTTTCATATATCATATAACTATGTACGGAGTACTGAAATGAACGTTATGAGAAGAGCAAATGTAACAAATCAATAAAGAAACCCTCAGATGTGAGTTGGATGGCCAAGTTGGATGGAAGTCATTAAATGGAAAATGGAATTAAAATGCCTTTATACTATCAGCAATGAATACGTGAAGGAAGAATTCCAACAAGTGGCGAAGGCCTATAGAATTGCAGGATTTTTTAATATGGAGAAACAAAGATCTCAAAAATGAAACGATCATAAAATCCATCATGACCTATACGACGGCGGCAAAACCAGAAACATCAACGACAAAACGACTACTTGAATTCACTGGAATAAAACAACCCAAAGGATCGGAGGGAAAACGATCATGGGCAGGGAACGCAGTCAACATATCAGTGGAGCATGTAAAATGGACGGAACAGAAAATCACAGGAGAGGGCATCAGAAATACTCAACGAGGCAAGCGTGGTCGACCACAACAGGGAAAATATCCACAACAGCTTTGTGATTCATCCGATTTTATCGATTGAACCTGACCTGCGACCGTACGTCACATTATTTCTCCCAATATAACTCTGCTTACAAATAAAAACTGAAGAGAAACCGGTAATCAATCAATCGAAATCATGTCGTGCAGCCAAGTAGCAGAAAAGTCTTGATTAAAGCCTAGGCAGAGACAAGAGATTGACTCTGGTATTGGTTCTTGGATGAGGAGGCTCCAAGAGAACTGGCCTTCTGACAAAATAAGGCACTACTCCTTCCTTGATATATCAAGCATAGCTGAATAAGTGCTCTCAGTCTGAATTGGGTCAAAAACGAGAGTATTGGTATGACAAGTCCACTCGATAGAAAACCCTCCGAATAGAAAGACAGCAGCCCTGTTTAGAACTGAGAATCAATGAAATGGGAGATGCTGAGAGCGCAGACTGTTGCTTCTGCCAGGACGAAAAAGAAACAGGGGGGCACATCTCATGCAGATGTAACGGATTGGAATGGACAAGATTGACTCCACCGTCCGGATCACTTGCATTTCGAGCTCGAAGATCTGGGAAAGGTATCACCGAACGTCACCATCGACTGACCTTTGGAGCAATGGAGATCGAGGTTTGATAGATCAAAACAGATCGTAGAGGAAGGAGCGGCTATCGCTCCTCTGTTTTTCCATGAAAATGTGTAGTGCAGATTCCCAGCTCAGTATCGCATATCGAATTCGAAACTCAAAGAAAGCATGGAGTAGTTTAAAAATGTTTCTCATATATTTGAACTTATTCAGCAAAGGTCTATTTGTTTTGATGATATGGTAATGATAATTCCATTTCAAGTGAGAATCTAATGTAATACCGAGGTATTTGATAGAGTTTTTGAATAATATTTCAACTAGTTTTTGTTGATTTTTCATCTCGAGTTTTTCATAGTTAGGAGGGTTGATCTCATGACGAGTGAATATTGAGAAAAAAATTGTGTCCACATTTTTTGTGAGTGTTTTATGGTTGAACCAATTCATTACGTTATTTTAATCCGTATCTGACTTGTTTTTTGAGTTTTTCCCATGAAATATCTACAATAACAGTAGCTGTGTCATCTGCAAAGCTGATGATTTTGCGGGAGCTATGATTTGCGAATAATTTATGTATAGTGAGAAGAGTAATGGTCTCAAAGCAAAAATTGGATTTAGCGTTACTTATTACTCCATTCGAATTATTCCTCTATTTTTGTCAAATTCTCGGGGTCTTTCTAAAGTTCAGTTAATAGTGAGGTGTTTTTTGTTGATGGAGGTAACTTTCCGATCAGTGATCCAATTTTAACGCCTTATTTGATTTTTTGGGGATTTTTCTCAATTGTATTTCTTTAACCCTACAGACCGGGCGCCATAAATTTCGACACGAACCAGGGTGTCTGGTCTGACAGACCCATAATGAAAAAAAAAATACTTGTGAGACTTTTAGACACGGAATAATGATTCAATCTCATAGACATAGGCTTCAATCATATCAAAAAGTGAAATTGAACATAAAAAAAAAAACTAAATTCTAATGAATTACATAACATGAAAACTGAAATTGGAATGTATATTACATACTGAAAAATAGGAGAAAAATAAACAAAAAAAAGAAATATCTCCTTTAGGTAACAGATCACTAGTTATACTGACAAATTTTGCAGCGTCTGAACATGTGGGGCACGAAGCTTGTAGGTGAGTGAGACAAACGTATTCTTTACAATTTTTACAGAAATATTTGGTTTTAGAGTCTTTCTTGCAGAAAAAACATCTTTTTCGTGTTCCGGGTGGGATTTCCTGAGGTACCTCCAGAGTACCAGCTACCTCTTGTCTCATCTCTCTCACAGATGGTGGAATATTTTTTGCCAAAGAACGTCGTTCCAAGTGGTCTTTGGTCAAAGACAAGGAAAGATCTCTCAGGAACAATCTTCTCTGAATTTGATATATTTTATTATTTGATGCGTAAATGATTTGACAATTAACACCTGCCATATTCATCATTGCATAGAATACTACCATCGGCCATCTCCTAGTATTCCTAGATACATCATAAGTTGCACTTAACTTATCTAGAGTGTCAACTCCTCCCTTCGTATGATTATAAAATGTAATTATCTCTGGCTTACATTTTTCAGCTGAAGATGTATCGATTACATCATCATGATGCAAACTAGATACCAAAATTACATTTTTGTACTTTTTGGGAATGTATGATACGATTGTGATATCTTCTTGGAACCCATATAGTGAATAATACTGTGCCGAGCTCTTGTATTTGTGAATTCGGGAGGTAACTCTCTTTTATCTTTTCTTACAGTTCCTACATATGTAATTCTGTGCTCATTGAATAATTTGTTCACTAAATCGAATTTTGTGAAAAAATTATCACATGTAAGATTTCGGTTAGTTCCCGATATAGGTTCTATTAGCCTGAGAACTATACTGCATGGACTGTTATCACATTCATACGGACCATCAGGCTGTTTTCCAACATATACTTCAAGATTTGAGGCATAACATGTTGCAGAATCAACTAACGCAAAAAATTTATTCCATATCTATTTGGTTTTCTAGGAATGTATTGCTTGAATGAGCATCTTTCCCGAAAAGCTTCGAGCTTTTCATCAATTGTAGTCTTTGCTCCAATAGTATATGCCTTTTTACAGTTTTCAATAAAACAATCAAATATAGTTCGTATTGGAGCCAACTTATCAAACTGCCTCCTCTCTTATCTTGTATCAATATTGTCAAAACGTAGACATCTGAGCAAAAAGTGGAAGCGTTCACGAGACATAACTAATCAAAATCGCTCAACTCCAGTTCCGTTTCTTTCCCATAACTCCTTGGTATTCAGACGACTACTTTCCAAGGTTCCTGCTTAGTATAACAACACAAAAAACGCCTTGATTTCGCAGATATCAGTAGGCTTTGCTCTCCTTTCTCTTGAATAACTCTCACCTGTTTTTGAGGTTCGTGTTATCAACTATTATTTGTAACATATCGTCTGTGAAATGAAGAGACCAACATTCTGCAGCTGATTTGGCATGTTCGCCATAGGTTTTCACTCCTGGTAAACGTACAATTATATTTTCAGACCTTGTTCTCACTAATTTATTAGGATAATGTTTCTTTCATCTGGTGGTTCCATTTTTTCAATAAAAGTCGGCCCTCTTGGAACCTTATTAGGAGGAGCAACGTTTTCGATATCGTCTTCTTCATCACAGTCTTGCTCTAATTCGCTATCAGTGTTTCTTTCTTCAGTAAAGTCAATTTCACTGGCCAGTTCATCCTCATTATCATTGGGTTCTTCATCTATCTCGATTTTTTCCCACAGCCGACGTAGTCTCTCTTGTTCGTCTTCGTAATTCATATCTAAAAAAGTTCAAATATATCGATAGTTAATTCAAAAACACTATCAAAAGACATGTGTTCAGAAAAGCTTGAGATATCCTCAATATAATAATTAAAAATATTTTTTTTTTGTAAATGACAATAAAATATAAACATACCCAAAAAAATGCCAATCAATCGAATTGATAATAATCACATGAGTCGGGGCGCTGGGTCTCACAGAATTTTCGACAGTTAACTCCTCTATCTGTTGAAGTGTAATCTCACCACTTGCTACACGGGTACTGGATGAGAAATAGTGAAGCTACTGGGAACTCCCACTCACAAACAAAATCCGCGCGGATTTGCCGAATGATTTTCTGCGCGCCAAGTCTCACAGACCTGGCGCCCTGACCGTAGGGTTGAATATCGAATAAATTTTTTTGGATTAAATATAATATTTTTCTTTCAAAGTCTCCAATGCTATGGTGATATTTGTCAAATAATTTTTAAGTTTGTTATAGCTGATGAATTTGATGGCTTTTCTCTCTGGTTTCATCTGATAATCAATTTGGAAAGGGATGCTTGCTATAAATGCCTTGTTAAATTCAAATTGAGGTATTTTGAGGTGAATAATTGAGGCATTTTAGGTTTTAATTTGGATAATCCTGAAATACGTGACCCTCTTTGACTCAAAATATAGGGTTCATCAAAATTGTACATATAATTATGTTGAATTATGAAGGAAACCGGAAAAATAAATAAATTTCATTCCCCGTGTAGAGTATATAGCACACCAACTTGAGTGAAAAATATTCCTTCGTAAAAACAGTCGATAACTTAGCTGACTGCTCATAGCATAAAACAGTAATCTACTACAGATTATACTTTATTGGGTTTGAAGTATATATAATAGAATCTATTAGTAGAGTGGTGGTGTGTGTCTGGGTATGGGCAGCCATGTATGGTGAAGAAGTCCAAGAAAAAGTTGATCCAGTAATCGAATGTACAATTTACATAAAATTTCTGGCTCAAGCAAATCTGTTTTGAATTTGTACAACAACGGATTAATCATAATAATAATAATGTTCATTCCTTAAGAATTACATATTGATTGACAAGAGTAGTCTTAAAATATATGATGAAAAAGGATAATCGAGCTACTTATTCGAAAAGCTATACCATACGAATGAACAAAGATCTATCACTGAAGCTAAGCTAGCGCGTGGTCTAAAAAGTCTATGTCTATATAGGTAATACATTTCAGGACTATTTCCTATTCAGATCCACAAGTTGTTACTGTGATATGAATAGGAGAAAAATAGAAACTTAGATAATAGAATGGAGACTCAGAAAAACTGAATACTGAATAACTAATAAATCCTAAAAATGGCAATAATAACAAGTGAGTTGAATATTTCATAATGTCTACTAATAAGTTGAGAATCATTCAAATATTCGGTTCTATTACATTGTGGATATAACTCCTGTCTGTTGAAAGGAGATGGTTCTTTGTTTTTTTTTTAATGAAAAAATGGATGTTGATTCCTTGATGTTCTTGGGAAGGCTGTTGAAGATTCTTATACTCAGGTAAGTGTATCTTCTTTGACCAATTGTTTTGAATGAATATTTGGTGCGGAACATTTTTTTCTGTTTGGCCCTAGTGATGTATCTGTGATAAATATGCCATGAATGACTTTCATTTAGAGACATCTAATGTTTTACTCCCAGAAAAAAGTAGGTTTGAAGAGTAAGTCCGATTTTTATTGAAACAAATGTTCAGAATTTTTTTTGTAGTACGTCCAGGGATTTCAAGTGACTGCTGGCTATACCTCCAAAAATATTTCTATAATTCGAATATCTGTGACAAATTTCATTTCAGAAAAAGTTTTCTCAGATGTGGAATCAAAAATGTTTCACTTACATCGCGAAGTTTACACAATCCATAGAAAACGGGTTTTCACTCAACGGAACGATAAAGCCATACCTCGGTTTCACGGCTAAGAAACAATTTCAGCGGTTTCTTGAATGTGAAACTGCGGATTGGATTTGAAAGAAATTTACGCTGGAATTATGGAAAATTCCCAATATTAGACATTTGCTTTGGTAGAAAACTCCAATCAGAAACAAAATAAATTAATTTCAAATCTGGAAGAATTTCCTCAAATTCAAAATTGTATTATTCATACCAAATGGAGGAGCGAAAATTCAAAGTTTTCCTTCAAATGCAACACAGTCTCCATAAAAAAATAATTATACAAATGTTCGAACAGATTTAGGAAGACAAACTCCAATTGTTTATCAACAAAAGAGGAATTTTGAGAAAACTAGGATATGTCGTAGATAATTTTCTGAAAAAAAAACGAAAAGAAAAAAAAATCGAAAAAGATAAGGCCAGTTGAGTTGGACTCAATTACTAATGAATTATCCGACTACCCTGAATACCTATACCTTCCAAGCCCAGAGTAATATCAAAAAACTGTTACAATATTTTTGCTTGGATACAAAAAATATATAATTATTATTAACTTTTGGACCGTTGTTCATTATCGCCCAATAAACCTACCAAAAATTGTTATCAGTGAAAATCCCTTCCTAATCCTTCAATGATCTCTCTTTCCAGATAGTTTACTGAAATTTGTTTTCAAACAAAAATAGGCAGAATTACATTTGAAGTAAAAGAATAAATCTCCGCGTATGGTCGCCATTTTCGATCAAAGCGCATATCCTATTATGTTTTATCAAGGGAGGATGATGAACCCCATCCACATCCAACTAAGAATGGTAAACTATAACTCAGAAACTTACGGAACCCCCATACAAACTTTTACAAACAAGAACATTGAAAAATGTTTTACTTTATTTGTAACAAGGACCTTATACCCATTTTATATCCCTAACTTGAGAACTAACTGTTCTCCTATGCAAGCTTTCAACCCCCAGTTTGAATTTTCAAAAATCCTGGGATGTATATTTTATCATTTGGAAAGAAGAGCCCAATTCCTTATTTTGATTCTAATTTCAAAACTAACGAAACCACTAAACAAACTTTTACCCCCCATTTCACCACTTGAGGAGTTGAATTTTCAAAAACACTGAAATATATTTTTCCTGCAATCGCACGCGAAATGAGTATTTCGCGTTCTCAACACAGTCCGCGAAATTCAATTTTGCGGCCGTTACCCATAGCAACGGCTGCCAAACCAAACGTCACTTCCAAATTTGACGTTTCTAGAATACGACAATGTCACGGATTATTTTTTATTGAATAAAGTATTAATTTTTTAATTTACAACAAATACATACCAACTTATATTATTTTTCGGGTATTGAAACGGAAGGCGCCTAGTTAACAATACTTTTTAGCTCTGGAAGAGTGCAAGATAATGAAATGTCACTATCAATATCAGACATATTTGCGTTTTGTCAAGAACTGTCAACATATTTTTTATATATTCTTACATATCATTTCGTTAGCAACACTGATGATTTATTAATTGAATTGAATTGCTGGTGATTTTAAAACAATAATATATTTATTTGCAATTATCTGGTTTGATAATTTTGACGATTGCACGAAAAAAAGTGTGTATGCCATGGCCGCGAAACTTTTGAGCAACCTCAAGATGATCCTGCCTCGGCCGCAAGCGGCCTCGGCGATAGCTTTTCTTTCGGCACGCTAAGAAGCTATTTCGCGGCCTTGGCATACAGATAACTATTTTTATATTCGTAACAAAGTCCTCAAATATCAAATTTTATGTCTCTAACTTGAAAACTAACGGTATTACTATACAAAATTTCAACCCTTTTCACCCCCTTCGGGACTGAATATTCAAAAAATCATTGATTTGGCAGTATAATTGAGGTATCATGAAGAAACAACGGATTAGGGCTCAGAAGAGAAAAAAAGTCTAATATTATAACTACTCATAATTTCAAATCATATAAAATTAAATCCATATGCCTCAAGCAACTCAATAAAACAGCACAATCTACTATGGCCTATGGTAATCTCTATGCAATATAAATCAGTTTCATATTTACGATGGTATGTGCCTAAATTTATTCGTTGTTTTTGATGATATCTCCTTCCGCTCTATTTGCTATAGGTAGAAATAGATTTAATTCGTTATGGTGCATTCAATTGGAAACATATTTCGAACGAAACTTTCCAGTGAATGAGTTCAAATTTTTCAAAAATAATTGTAATAAGATAAGGTCGCACTTGCAACCACAGTCGATTCCTTTTAACGTATTCATCCGTATCCTCAAGTTCTACCAATATTTCAAAGCTCAAAGGACGCATTTTTCTATTTTCATCTTGTCTTCTCTCATAAACCTGGAAGTTTGGAGCACCTAATTCATTTTGGGACATTTATTGGGCTCTCAGGAGAGGATCGAAAATATTTCTACGACATAATTCAGTTTTAATGGGGGCTACGTTATACGTACTCGTTTTTAATGAAACTTTTATTGTAGTTTCGGAAGCATTTTATTTCGAAAGAGTTCATCGGGGATTGTTTGCAATACCCATAACAGTTTTTGTTACAGAGTCATAAACTCGATCCAAGCTCTAATAGCACATGAAATGAAGGACTTATTGGCAATAACCTCCACGTTGAAAGCGGCGAATTCGATCAAACGTTATTTTCGAATGGAAGTAATTAGCAGTCAACTGGAGTAACGGGAATATCCATGATATCGCAACATTTCAAGACATGGTGGAATAATTGCGATGAGGACCTTTATCTAGCTAGAATATTTCGTTCTTGTGGTTTGGTTGTAAGTGAAAATATCATGCCTGTTAGATTCAGACAATCATATGCTTGTATTTTTGCAATGATAACAATCAAATTTTTTCGGAAATCACCCTGCCCATAAGCACCTAGCTGTAGGATTGATACGTGAAAATCTCCTTGGCTTGACAGCTGTAATGAAAGCAGTGAATATGCTCAGATTCTGTATAATGGAAAAACTTTTTAACTAAAAATTAAACCGATGAAAAAATTTACTGAAAAGCAAAAAATGAAATTAACCTTTTTAGTCTAAATGATAATTGGGCTCCTTAACTAATGTGAGTAACTGATTTTGAGTCGGCGCCAAAGAAACAATACTCTGCCATTATTTTACGCTTTACCTAATTCAATTTGCGAGTTTGTTTGGCGCCGACTCAAAATCAGTTACTCACATTAGTTTAGGAGCTCAATTATCATTTAGACTAGGAAGGTTTATTTTATTTTGCTTCTCAGTTGATTTTTTTTGTCGGTTTGGTTTTGTTAAAAAGTTTTTATTTTCAATTTTTGTTGCTGAAATCTACTACCTACTTAATTTTTATTACTTCCAAAATACTCGCTTACCTAGCTTACTCCAACTATTAACTATTAAATAATATGATTTTCTATTCTAACTAATTATTGTTATATAATATAAATTAATTTTGAAAGTTCTGGTTAGTTGCTTCCATCACTTTGTATATAGTTTCACCCTTCCATAGAATGTAAGCATTTTGACGGATGTAGGAGGGTCTGTCAATGTCAACTACATATGTGTGCAAAGTTCACAAGTGGAAAATCAATAATCCCTTGTTTTTCTACCCATAGGGGTGGATCATTTCCTTTCGAATTGGAGTATGATCAACTATGAGGTATACTCTCTAATTAAAAAAAAATCATCCAAATCGGAAAATCCACTACAAAGTTATGCCTGATAGAATCGGTTAACGGACCGAAATTCAGAGGGTGAACGATCAATATCCTTTATTTTGCTACCCTCAAGGATAAATTTTGTTGTTCAAATTGAAATGGGACCAACACCCTATCCAATGAAAAAAAAATCGTCGGAATCGAACCGCTCTGTGAAAAGTTGTGCGTGATCATACATAAAAAAAATATACGCGTCGAATAGAGAACCTCGTCCTTCTTGGATTCGTCGGTTGAAAAAGAAGATTGCTCTGTTTTTAACAATACCCAATCATCAACAAGGCAATGAACTATGAGGATCTTGTCACTCCACAGTCAACTTAGATTGTGTGTAACACATACAATGAACCTTTTTATGCACCATGAGAAAACACTGTAATCAGAAAGTATATGTGCTAATATCATTAGGGTTTTTTTTTTTCTTATGGGTAGTTTTTCCATAATCCGGGAAAAAGTGGATTCGTGACGTCACGTTCACTAAAAGTTGATTTGACATCGTTGTATGAGTTGCGAATCATGGAATTGTGACGTAATGACATTTGTTATTTGATACTTTGATAGGTTCGTTCGTTTGCTCCACGGAATGGAATATTATCAATCGTTTGTCTCTCTTCAGCTCTTTTTCTTGCATATATCTGATACGAGACACGAGATATGCAGAGAACTGCTGCAAATGAACAAGCTCTCCATGAATGTTTGGTATTGAAAAATTTCGGAAATTATTTTCTAATTTTAATAACTATGAAAATGTCTAAAAAGTGCAATGTGCCCGGTTGTCTGAACACCAGTGAAAGTGAATCAAACTTTTGTAAAAAGCGGAAATATATGCTTTTGTGCAGAACATTTCCAGGTGAGTACATCAAGGAACGATCTCTAATTTCACTCAATGCAAGTTTATAAAATCATCGATCAGTACTGTATTTTATATCCAGTCCTATAAACATATTGTTATTTGGTTCCAGCTGAAAGAAGATACTATGAATTGGGAATATGCGAGAACAACGGGATCCAAATTTATGTTCAAGAGAGCTGTCTGTCCACATATCAACCTGAAACGACATTGGTCTGACAATGTTTCATCATAAGTGCATGACCTACCAACGATGAAGAAACCCAAACCAAATGAAAACATCACTCCTTCAGCTAGTAAAACTGTTTGAGGACATTACATCCATGGGAAATATTTCTCAAGAGTTTCGAATAGTTCTTCTCCTAGCAGTAGCCAAGCTAGTACATTATCCGATTCACCAAAATAACACCACCAAAAAAAATTCTGAGTATATTCCTAGTCAGTCTTCATCCAATCCTGATTGTGAAAATATCGAAGGACAGCAGCGCCAGCGCTTATCTTTTGCACTTATAGAAAAGAAGAGTAATTTTATTTGGAGCTCCCTGAAAATGTTTACCACATTGTGAAATACATTACCAAAATTGAAGATATTAAATATATGGATGTTCTGATAAGAAAAAAAAACGGGTTGGGGATGTATACGCTCGATTGGCTGATGACTTTGATTGGAGTTAATCAAGTGTTCACAAGATTTTCACAAAAGCTGTGCCTATGATGGCAAATTGTTCACAAGAGCTTATATATTGGCCTGACATATCTGAAATTTGCCGATCCCTTTCAGAGCTCGCTATAAGAAAGTTAATTCAATTATTAATTGTCTGAAAATTGAAAAACCCTCTGATCCTGTTCGTCTGTCCATGACTTGGTCAGAATAGAAAAAATGCAATACTGTAAAAATTCCAATATCTGCTACTCCAAATGGCACAATACAATTAAATTTTATTTCAGGAGCATACGGTGGACGAATTCTTCAACAACTTTGTCGATAAGATTAATTCCTTCTATTTTGATTGATTGAAATTCAAAAATATTTTAAATAACTAGAATGTGCAGTATTATGTCAAAGTTTTCTGAGGTTTGTTGTCACATTCTCTTCATGAATGCCAATATCTCCAGATTTTTTTTTTCTATAGCTTTGTAACCATAGGGAAAATTTTTACCATAGAAAATGTAAGCCTGTTTTTGTAAAAAATAGATGAGTTAACGTCTTTACCTTTGAATTAGTATCCCTCAACAAAGAATTGGTGTGAAATAAGTAAATAATTTTGCAAAAAATTTACGAAATTTGTATGAACATATTTCAAGTCTATTCATTCTAAATTATTAATTATATTTTCAGTAGTTCAAACTTAATAAATATTTAACTCATCACATGAAGGAAACACTAACAGGTACCGAATATGAATTTATTTATATTATAATACAAACAGACAAAGCCTACATATATATTCACAGTATAATGCATTTATGATTGATAATATCTTAACAATCACAGAAAAATAATTCGGCGAATACCCCAATGGATGAAGGTAAGTTCAACAGAAGCTTAAATCCCCACTTCATTTTGAAGAATTCATCCATTGCTTGATCCATTCTGTGTAAACTGTACAGATGCTAGATGAACATGAAACGAAAAAGATTATGAAAGTAGTCCATGTCAGGTGGAGTTCTATTAATTAGTAAGAAAATGAGTCTGCTCCAAGTAAGAAGCATTTATTTCTAGGAGAGAAAATAGAATGATTGGCAAGTATTTTGCATTTCAGGTTTCTAAAATAACATAGAAACGATAAGAGGAACATCGTAAAATTGGTAGAAGATTTACAAAAATAAACTCATCACGACTTAAAAAACATTGAATTTAAAATGTCAACTCATTAATTCAGTCGATAACCTATGTTATATTAATCAGTTGACATTTTTACTTCAATGTTTGTGTAAATCAGTGATGTTATGTTTATTTTTGTGGTAATTCTTCTATCAACTTTTACAATGGTCACTCTTGTATCTTTTTTATGTATATATTAGAGAGCCTGAAGATGGCAAAATACTTTGCCGAAATGAATTGCTAATTTCTTCCCTAGAAATAAATGCTTTCTACTGTGGAGCAGACTTAATTTTTTCTATTGATGAAAAAAAAAGCTTGATATTTTTTTCAAAGGATAAACAATACCTTTTTTAATAAAAAATCAAAGTGGTTTTAAATATAAATTAGAAAAAAAAAGGATTTTCACTTTATATTTCTTATGGAATAACCAGAGGTTGTGAAGTATCCCATGTTCAATTTTGATATAAAGTATCATTTAACCAATATATTAGAAGTAATTTTGACAAACTTGAAATAACTAAATAAAATAATTCTCACCTTCATTGGCAAATGCTCCACCGGGCCAATCAAAGGAGCTTGCGATCTCGGGGATTACACAGTTCTTTGATATATTCTGTATTCTGTGCATGTGCTGAAACATGAAAACAAAATCAAATATTAATATATATATATATATATATATATATATATATATATATATATATATATATATGTTTATATATAATGCCTGTGGCTTCCCGTTTCCCATTATCTCGTTTGGGTGCCATGATTGATTTTACAGCAAAAGTAATTTCCAAGTTAGTTTACACACGAATTCTTCATTTGTAATAGAGAGCCAAAACACCAATGTTCATGACCGTATTTCAAAAACTAACCGAAACCCCATAAAAAAATGTACCCCTCATTTGACCCCTTTAGGGGGTGAATTTCAAAAAGAAAAGCTCAAATACCAGTTTTCAATATACACATACCTTCAGAGGCCGAACAGTCTAAACACGGACATTCTAGGACATTGCTTCTTCGTCTTCCAGCACCAAACAATTATTAAAAAAATTGTGGATTTTATGTTCCGGTGTGAGCTTTGCTTTCACATTGCAGACGTTTTCTTGGCGTTTCAACTGTATGTAGCAAACAGCATTATCACCACTGGAGCCACTGGTAGATCTGTAAAAAGATAACATGTGTTGATTTACTTTTTTGATGCGAATAAGTCAGTTGAAAATGATCTCGATATTAATTTTTGCTATATACCTAACACAAATTGCTTACCGTTTTCAGATTTTTTATTTCAGCACTCAAAAAAGTCATGTTTGGTAAATAAAAAGAGTAAATCATCTCATAATCCACCCTTGGCAAATTTTCCGAACCTGCTTTTACGAAGCCTTGTTTCATTATAAACACACCAAATCGTTTATAATATTGAGAAATTAATAAGTTGATAAAAATAAACATTGATGGTTAACCTCAAATCTCAATATTATTTTCATGGGAACTGTCTGTAACATTTGCGGTGTTGCCAATGATCGGTCTTCATCAAAAGGAAGGCCCGTTCAGAAACTTCGAATGTTTTAAATAAAGAAACCCGTTGTTGAAATGAGATTTTTTTTATGAGTCTCTCAATAAACAGAGTTCAATTATATATCAATGGTGTATATCAAGCAGTGAGCTATATTTTTGACAAGAACAGTAATGCGTGTTTCTGAACGTGGATTATGGAGGGGGTAGTTTTCGATGAACGTGACGTCACGGGTACTCTTTCAACCGCAATACCTTTTCGAAATAAAAAATATATGATGGCATTCTGAGTCAATTGGACGTTTCAAATGAAATACAATCGACCTATATAAGTTTTGGATTTTTTTTTTCCTAAATGGAAAGGTCCATTATCATTAATTTTATATACGTTATAGTTCAATTCTTCCATTAATTTCTCCTTGTTTCTAGTTTAATGAAATTATGGAACATATCAATAATAATATTCATTTCAGATTATCACCCAAATCTTGTTTTACTAGATAACAAGAAAAGTTGCAAATCAAATATAATCAAAACTGCTTATAATATACCAAATTAGTGCCTAGTATCATTAACAACACATGCGTTAATTTTTTCGAAATTTGAAGTTTTGTATTTTGTGTAAAATTTTCGTATATTAAAGAAAAGCACTTTTGGCCTACGGCCATCTTCTGTGCTTATCTGAAATGCTTATGATATAATGATGTACAAATATGAAAAAAATGTACTCTACCTGCCATGAGAATTAAAAATCATCTTGATTGAAGTAAAGCTTGTGAGCATTTTCACATGTGTTGTATATTCTTGGTTGAAAGAATCACAGTCATAATGTTCGAATTAATGAAAATTTCCCAACTTTGGTTTAATTCAACTATGTTTAAACTTTTGAAAATTGTGCTGGCCAATGGCTAGACAGCCGGGGTGAGACAGCGTGCTGTCAAGTTTCGCGTTGTGTGCGATGTTGTCAGATTCACAAAATTATGATTATGGGTGATGACGTCATTCAAAATTTGGAACTTTATTATGGAAAAATATATAGATGCAGAGTGGCTTGTATGGTTGAGAGAAATATCGAGAGGAACACATACACACACAGAAAATTCAACGAAACCTTCGATATTTCTCCAAATGTTTTCCATGGAAAACGCATTTATCTTTGGAATGATTTGAAACTAATTTTATATTTTCTATACGTGAAACATTTTTATCCAGAATGTTTCAGATAATCATTTATACAAGCACGTTTTCCTTCATTTGATCGTTGATGAATTTTTTTTACTGGTTTTAATTTACTCTAGTTCTATTTACAATTTCCACAAAACTTCAAACGCTTCGCTCATACCAAAGAAATCATGTAATCTCGATTAGTGTTTTCAACTGCTTTCTGTAGAACAGGTGCTTTCCAAAAGTTAATCGACAATCAGTGAAAGGGTAATAACTTAGTTTCTGCTGATATTTCTTCATAAATAGTTTCCCAGGAACTCGTGTGTATTGAGACAAAGATATGTGTCAATGATGTAACTTTTAGAAAGTCGTAGCATAGAAATCAGAATTGAATAGTTTTGTCTTGGGTCAAGATTTGTATTTATTTATTTATCTAGAAACAGACAGGCATGCATCTAATAATATGTTTCATTGTAAATTTTGAGTTAATTTTGTATGACAACATTACATCCATCTGAAACATAGTAAGAGTATCTCACATACATTAGTATATATACATATGCATACTGACCTAAGTAATAGTCAGACTGTGGAGTTTCTCGCACCAAATCGCGTTCCTAATTAAAAAGGTAGGATGATATAATACGTTGAAAGAGATGACGACAGTGTTTGTGAGCGTGTACAATCAGGGATGTTCTTTTGCTGTGTTACCAAGTTTTCATCTGCTTTCTCATCTAGATTCTTAATTTTCTGATGGGAATGTCAAAAGGTCCATATGCAAAATCATTACAATGCGTGTTATATATCTTGCACATTATACCTATTGGGCCATTACTGGTTATTCGAAAGGTAATAGGACGAAGGCGCAGACCTGATGGTGGGATGTAGAATTGTAAGCAGATATGAACTATCCAGTGCACCATTCAATCGTTTGTAAAGGATCGTTATGTTTATTGCACATCTTCTGTGTTCAAGTTTTTCGATACTGAATTTTTTCCTCAGTGGACTATAGGGGACAAACCCCGGGCTAACACCGTGTTCCTTATAGTACAAAAACATTAATTAATTTTGAATTGTCTCGATACTTCGCTTTGAGTTTTGTTTTGCGGTATCCATATTTCAGTTAACTGCGAATAAGTGAGAAATAAAGATATCTGATTATGCTTGTATCGGTAAACGCGGATGTGGTTCGCTTTAATGAACCTAATAATCTGCTAGCATCTTTTGTAATTTTGAAAATGTGACAATCAGATTTGAGATCACTTTGAAAGAGAATACCAAGATCAGTAATGTCCAGAACTTGTTCCAACGTTGAACTCTGCATAGTGTATATGGAATTATGTGAATTTCTACTCTTTTTGCTGAAAGGAATAACGTTGCATTTTGACAGATTGAATAGTAGATTTATTCTTATGGATGATGCGGAAATTCGGTCTAGGTCATTCTCCAGTTCTAAATAGTCATTTATGTCCGAAATTTCATTTTGAATTTGAAAGTCATGCGCATGAAGCAGACAGTCAGACGATACTTAGGCATAGTTCATTAATAGAGATGAGAAAAGTAAGTGGTCCCAAATTCGAGCCTTGTGGCACACCCGACCCCGCCAGGAAAACGTGAGATGTCTCACCACCATATGTAACATAGCGAGGTCTCAGTTGAAGGTACGATGTGAATAACGAAATAAAATTATTGCTCAGTCCATAATATTTGAGTTTGGCTAATAGTATAACGCGATTCACCTTGTCAAAGACTTCGAAATCGGTGGAAATACAGCCCACCTCTCGACACTCGACAGAACAACAATATCAGGCTACCCAGACCATCTAATAATATGGTTAGAGATTTTATAATATACAATGGCCGCAAAATGTATAATCATCTTCCCATAACCACTAGGGAGACTACATGTCTCAGGCGATTCAGAAGAGAGGTAAAAAAAATATTGATACAACAATCACTCTACGAGCTTGATGAATACTTCAACTTGAACCTTCAACTAGTCGTTTTTCCACATACTTAAGAGCTCACTCATAACCCTTGGCGAACTTGTATGACTATAACAAATTTTCTTAATAGCTCGATAATATGTAACATTGTCTTTATTTATTTACTTATTTTCACACATACTGAATTCTGTCCTTCATTTATTGCCTATTTACCACACTTTGTATCTTTTGGTCTGCACCTCTCAAATGTATATTATATGGCTATCTTAGACAATATCTATCTATTTTTATTTATATATATATTTTTATATTGTTACCCACTCATTTAGTTATAACCTAACTGTATGTGCATAATCTCAGATTATTTTTATAATTTTATAATTTTCACAAACCTATTACTAATATGTAAAACTATGTACCTAAGCTTTGTCTTTAAGAATTTCATTCTTTGACAATAAAGCATATCTTGATTGATTGATTAATTTGATTCCATATATTCTGTAAGTTTGTTAGTGAATGTTAACAGATTGGTTTCCACCGATTTTTTTTTTGCAAAAGCCGTGCTGATCTGATGATATGATGTGTTTGAAACTGGCATACAATTCTTCATGTAAAATGAACTCGAATAATTCTGCTACGCAGTTGAGCAAGGCAATAGGGCGATAACTGATGATGCTATTTTTATCCCCTTTTTTTAAAATTGCTGTTATCTTGATTTGCTTGGATTCATCTGGATATGTCCCGGTTTTCAGAGATTTGATAAATATTATGAGTAGTGGATATATTAGGGAAATCTTGCATGCTTTGAAAATATAACAGGGAACGTCATCAGGACCCGACGATCTTTCGGGTTATAATTTTTGGAACGCCTTTTCTAGATAATCAACAATTATTCGGTTCAGATAAATGCTTTGATAAAATTTCTCTGAAAAAATTTTGGCAATACTAATAATTTCTGTTGAGTTATAATCAGGTTTCAAATGTGTTATTTCGTCTTCTGTCTTCGACAAAATTTCAAAGAAGCGTGAGGTCCTGTTTAATGTTGTCCTGTATATTTTCGAAATATAGCTTGTGCGCATTTCTGATTTTCGTTTCAAGTTCGGCCCTGACTCGTTTGTAGTTATTCATGTGAATATCCGTGTGATTTTTCCTAAGCCTGAAAAATTCTTTCACTTCCAAATCAGCCTTAAACCAGGTTGGATAAATTTTGCAGGATGGTTGTTTTTTTTTATCTTCGGAACCGAGATGTCAAGAATCTCGTAAAAAATTTGATAAAACATTCAGCACTATCATCAACACTTTCGAAAATTAAGAATGGACCAGTCGTGGTCTCTCAGGATTTCGTATAGTAACCTGAAATCGAATGTTTTATAATTATATTTGTTTTCGAAATTTTTGGCTTCACCACAATATTAGTTTCTCTTACTTGTATCAAACTGTAAGTCATTCTCTATGTCCCCTTGGAAATTACTAAACACCAAGTCAAAAGTTTTGTTGTCGCCATTCAGTACCTTATTATAAGATTGCAGATCGGGAGTTTCCATCATCAAAGCCATATTGGTTACTATTTCATTTTCATCATTGAACCGAAAGGACTGCAATATTGTAGTCACCAAGAAATAAGTGACGTGTATTTGGTTCGGTGTGAAGATCTAACTCATCAAGTAGATCAATATAAATTTTTTATACTATATGCTCTGATTGTGGAGAAATGAAGAGTGCATTTATAATCATAGACTTGCCCCAGGCATTCAGTTTCACGGACACCTTCACCACGCTTTGTATCCGCTTCCGGTAACCTAACTTTTCTGTAAACTGTGTGATTATTGTCAAATAATTCCTCTTACGCGATGCCATCTGGAAGCCAGGTTTCAGTTGGGACAACAATATCGTATGTTTTGGTGCGCAGACCCCTGAAGTTCTGATAGTACACATTGAATATCATTCAAATAGTATTTATACAATGAAATAAGACAATTCAACTATACTGGAAGTTATACTCTGGTCGAAAACAGATCTGTGTGGGTTGTGTTAGCTATGAGCCTCATCTGTCCTAATTCCATAATATCTACATAAAATATAGAAAACATGCAATTGCTAAATCCATAAAAACGAGAAAAGTGATACACATAATGTATCAAAGAAAATAAAACTGATTCCATCCGTACATTGGCTGTTTACAAAGGTATAAGTGACAGAATATACTAAATTTCTCCAATCATCGAAAAAACTGCGAAACCCAATCGAGTCTTGTGTTCAGTTCAAATTCACAAGAATGGAATATTCAGTACCTTTGCAATACTCCACAGGTCTTCATCCCTGCGTACAAGTCTCTTTGCTTTATTCAGCTGAGTGATCTTGCCTCCCATTGTCCAAATGTTTTTTCTACCGTGTTTCCTTCGTGTCAGCTGGAACAACTCGTAGTTTGATTTTGACAAGTCTTCGAATATAGATAACGCCATATTATTGAGTGATTTTTCAGCTTGAAAGACTCTGTTCCTTATCAGGGTTGAAAAAAAAAATGAACCAGAACGGTACGATGTCCCGTTCTCGCCTTCGATTTTCCAATTCTGAAGATGTCATCGATGTCCGGGTGAGAGCAGGGTACATTCAATTTTCCGTTCAGGAAATCTAGTATGATCTCCAATATATTCTCCTCGTCTTGTTCAGGTAGTCCACTTATACGTAGAAAATTGTTCCTTCCCAGTTGTTCTATAACTCCTTGTGGATGCTGTATTTCATTTCCATTATTTGGACAATTTTTATCGATACTGAGACATTTTCTTTCCATTTTTATATTTTTTGGTTGAGTTCTTCAAAAGACCCCGCAAAATCTTTATGGAAAATGGCTCTCGGCTGAATTCGCTGAAATTCTGCAAGAAGATAGTATTCGGTATGCTGATCAAAAGTTTCGAAGGGCACAACCATCCATCTTCAACCCCAGACCCCCTACAGCCCCCCAAAGCTCCCAAAGAACACTTTCCGGTGTGTTAATGCATAACAGTTTCAATTAATCTTCAAAGCGTTTCCTTATACTGCCCACCCCTTTCTCCAACCGAATCCTACATTCTTTCCTTACCACATCTCGCCCTCACCCCCTCACCCCCATCACACACTTTCAGGGTTAAAGATTCTTCAATTGCTGCAAATCGTGTAGTACCAAATCTCGGTATCGTAATAATAGATGAATAATTGAAATAAGATGCACCTTCATGCCGCACAGTAGACAGGAAGGGATGTACTGTAATGTATATATACATTTTATATATATATATATATATATATATATATATATATATATATATACATATATATAATAAAAGCTTCAAAAGATTGAAATAAAACAATTGAAGAATATTTAACTTCGAAAGTGTGTAATGGGGCGTTAATGAAGGGTTGTGCAGGGGTGAGGGTAGAATGTAGGATTCGGTTGGAGAGAGGGGTGGGCAGTGAAACGAAACGCTTTGAAGATGAATTGAAACTGTTATGCATTAACACACCAGAAAGTGTACTTTGGGGGGATGTAGGGGGTCTGGAGTTAAAAATGGAGGGTTGTGCCCATTGAGACTTCTGATCAGCATACCAAATACTATCTTTTTGCAGAGTTTCATCGAATGTAGCCGAGAGCCATTTTCCATAAGGATTTTGCAGGGTCCTTTCTGGTCAATTTCATTTTCTCAATTTGTTACGACTTTTCTACTGACTTTGACTTCGTTGAGTAATCAATATAATTCAAAGGTCGCAGTCCGGGAGGGTGGTAACGGGAATATTTGGATATTGAAAAAAAGAGGAAATGAGAGCATTCTATCAAATGCTCGCAATTGAATGGAGAGCACAATATATTTGTTACAAAGGATTCGTTGGAAAGACAGTTGACAGTTGACATAACAATGATTGAAGAATATAAGATATCTGAGTTCACCACAGGTGGTACAGTGGGTTTTCTCTGGGTTCTCCTATAATCAATAATAAAATATGCATCCCTGGAGAAACAAGCGCCGTATTTGCATGCGAGAACTTTTTTGATGTCAGTACATGCATTATATGAATCACTATTAGAAAATAAATTGCAGTGATTACGATCTTATATATTTCTATTTTTCGAAATCAATAATGCTTTTATGTATATCGAGGTATGTTTTCATGTATAATGAAAAATATAATTTTCGAATAGATGTTCAGAGAAACAACCGACTGGTGGGCAATTCATAGTAAGTAACTCAAAGTTCCTTTCCTTGCTTCATTACAACATCACTTCCGGAATATGGGCATAGCGCACATACAATAAACTTTATCTATTTAATTCATGGACAATTCTCAAGGGTTAATTTGAAAATCTTCATTACGTCACAGCTTTGCCGTACATTGCATTTGTTTGTGTTTATTACCCCTCTTTTCAACCAGAAATGATTATTTTCGAGTGAAAAATGTAGATTTGATGTCATGTCATGTTTGTCAATCACGAGTGACAGCTTGTTTTCTCTCCAACTACCAGTATGTAATCTTCCTATACTTGATCAGTACTTACCTATCTACCACTAGAGTTTCATTATAAAATAATTTTTTATAGTTTTTATACTTGATCATTACCATGCTCCTACTTTTATCCTTCGATTTTGATTACATCTTACCCAATGTGGTGCTAATCCAACGAAGGCCAATCCAAACGTAGAGCTTGCTCAACTCAGATCTAACCCAACGTGCTTCTTACCTAGGGTGGCTGAGTTAGGTTCGTAGTGAGAAATCGGTTCTTGAACTCTCCCAGAACTTCTACAAAGTATTGAGATGCTTATCGACATGGGAGGTTCCAAAACTTTGTGAATCGTTGCTTTGTACAGCAAGAAAAATGATTAAGTCAGTGTTGTTCTGTTTGTCGTCAATAGAAGTGAGCTACAGTTATTTTGGAAGTGTTCCAATGTGATGATGAATTATACTAATGAAGAGAACGCAGATCTGCATATGCTTGATGGTGGAATGCAGGAGATCACAACAGGGGCTGCTTAGTTATTTCTTGGGAGATTCAGTGATCGATGTTATCCCTATCAAACCACATCTACAGAAGTACATTGACGGTCATGGAAAATAGGTACGTTTTTAGCAAACAAACATAGTTATTGTGCTACACCAATGGTTCTTAATGTTAATGTCGAAGCGAAAATTTTCCTAAACTTCTAAGCTATCCGACTATTAAGAACATGTACTATTGCACATAACTTTCCGCCTTCACGATCAATTACATGGAAATTGTACATGACAAACAATTGCATTTGCAAAAAAAAGCAGCTCAACCTGGATAATCTTTCTTTGTTCAAATTTTTCCTAATGATTACTAAGTATGTACCGACAGCACCTGATTCACCAGGCATGTTCCACCCATAGATATATAACAATATGGACTCGTTGTGGAAAAGAGATCATTGAGATCGAAATCTGTGAAAAAGGACAGAATGAGTTCAGGCAGAACATTGGTTTCCTATATTGTTTATATGTGTTTTCGTGTGGTGTTTTGCAAGTTTTCTATAAATTTATCCAGTGTTTTTGAACTGTCTGAAAAGTTATAAGCATTCTCAAATACCTATGCCTTCTTCGAGTGCAGCCTACAATTGTGTAGTTGGATGGAAAAAGGGCTGGATGTGAAATTTCATAGATGAGAGAGCATGGAATGTAGGTAGGGATTCGTAGATTTTTCGAAGGTTTCCGAAGAATGAACTTGTGAGAAAATTTTGATTTATTTTCTGTCACGCACAAACTTGTAACATTTTACGTGACTTCTCCTGTTTTTATAACTTAGTTTCATTTTTGTGCCGCTATTTATATTGTAGCTGAAGTTCACAGATTTAGGTATTATTAGTATCATAGGTGGGTGGTAGGATTTTGTTTGATTCGGGGGTAGAATTTGATGTTGTTTCCAGAGCAATTGCTTAAACTAATATTGGTTAATAATATTTATAAATGTATAATGTAATTTATTTGATTCACAGAATTTTCCTTTTTTTCCGAGAACAAACGCAGAAATATATGTTTTTAAATTGAAGAATGTTTTTTTCGAACGTTATAACTATACATGGAATTTTCACTCCGTTGGAGTAACGGCATACTTTCACTCCGCCGGAGTAAAGATATACTTTTACAAAGCCAGGCTGAAATGAGACAGACTTCCCTACGGATTGTCCGTCGATCTCCGTCACGCTCGATAGAAAAAATATAACTTTCATTTCCAATAACACGCACTATTTTCCTCGGTATTTTCCAATAATAATTGAACTAAATTTTTGTAGATTATATAAATGATTTTTATATAGGCATTATTGATAACAAATTCTGAAATCGCTGGAGTTCCCAATTCAGTTTGATTGCACTTCATGATCGAATAAAAATTCAGTTATCAAAACTTTTTTTCAGTCCTGAACTTTCTGAAAACTTTGGAAGCGAAATAAAAAACATTTTCATTCAGATGGAGGCTGAATGGAATTCTTGTGTTTCTGAAAGATATCTTGAAAATATGTCGCATAAAGTTCATCACTGTGATTCCCTGAACTTTTTCATCTCATTCAAAGTAGTCAATTTTTTCCTTGAAAAAAAAAACAAAAAATTGGTTTTTCCAATGTAATGGCATAGCCAATTTGTATCTTTTGCCATGACATATTTCTATCCTTCACAACATCTCTCTCTCTTATGTAGTACGCCAGGAACTGGGTGTTGAAGTCACGTGATGGTCAGTTCATCAGTTATAATGTCTATGATTCCACCAGAGATGAGTTTTTCTATAGTTGTTATCGCCATATCCTGGCTGACAAAAATCCATATAGTTTTTTCCGAAGTTCATTCTAGCACGAGTTTTCTGTAGGTATTTGGGTTGGTATCGTTGGAAACCATATTGATGAAACATATATATATATATATATATATATATATATATATATATATAACGAGAATATGAGAAATCTGTTACGAATCCAAGGGAGATCACCATCCGTCTACAGCCTGTTTCATGGTTTTCCCAATCATCAGGACGGCCTGTGGTCTCCTTCAAATTCGTATCAGATATCTCGTAGGTTATTACCAATCGGTACGTACGAAATGTGAAAGTATCAATTGATAGGACACTATAATCGTGTGGTGGAGCTCAGACTTATTATCGTGGAATTTTGAAGATACGGATTTCGTCAACATCAATGGTACCGAAGATGCACATAGATATACCCACGATACCAATAGTCGTACTCCTAGTGCGTTTTTAGGAACGCAATACAAATAACGAGAATATGAGAAATCTGTTACGAATCCAAAGGAGATCACCATCCGTCTACAGCCTGTTTCATGGTTTCCCAATCATCAGGACGGCCTGTGGTCTCCTTCAAATGATTGGGAAACCATGAAACAGGCTGTAGACTGATGGTGATCTCCTTTGGATTCGTAACAGATTTCTCATTTTCTCGTTATTTGTATTGCGTTCCTAAAAACGCACTAGGAGTACGACTATTGGTATCGTGGGTTGGTCTATGCTGGCATCTGTCGGTGACCTATTGATGTTGTACGAAATCTCGTAACTTCAAAATTCCACGATAACAGGTCTAAGCTCCACCACACAGATTATAGGTGTCGCTATCTATAATTTGATACTTTTCACATTTTCGTACGTACCGATTGGTAATAACCTACGAGATATCTGATACGAATTTGAAGGAGACCACAGGCCGTCCTGATGATTGGGAAACCATGAAGGCTTAGCGGATGGTGATCCTTTGACGTAACAGATTCTCATATTCTCGTTATTTGTATTGCGTTCCTAAAAACGCACTAGGAGTACGACTATTGGTATCGTGGGTTGGTCTATGCTGGCATCTGTCGGTGACCTATTGATGTTGTACGAAATCTCGTATCTTCAAAATTCCACGAAAACAGGTCTAAGCTCCACCACACAGATTATAGGTGTCGCTATCTATAATTTGATACTTCCCACATTTTCGTACGTACCGATTGGTAATAACCTACGAGATATCTGATACGAATTTGAAGGAGACCACAGGCCGTCCTGATGATTGGGAAACCATGAAACAGGCTGTAGACGGATGGTGATCTCCTTTGGATTCGTAACAGATTTCTCATATTCTCGTTATTTGTATTGCGTTCCTAAAAACGCACTAGGAGTACGACTATTGGTATCGTGGTCTATGCTGGCATCTGTCGGTGACCTATTGATGTTGTACGAAATCTCGTATCTTCAAAATTCCACGATAACAGGTCTAAGCTCCACCACACAGATTATAGGTGTCGCTATCTATAATTTGAGACTTTTTATATATATATATATATATATATATATATATTAACATTTTTATTGTTAATTGTATTATACGTTCATGGAACAGGCCCTACCTAAACTTCTCGAAATAGTATCACTGATGGTTGGTGATGATTGGTTAGTTGACATCCATCCAAATTTTATTTCAACATTTCAATAAGCATTCACACCCTCTTCTCATCATGCTGAACTCTTGGAGGCACATGAGATATCAGGATGAGAGGAATGACATTAACGAATGAAGTTACTTACCAAGTCTCCATTATATGGAAGTTGACGTATTTCAACAATTTCTGGTGAATGAATAATTCAGCTCCCGACTGCTTCTCCTTCGAACATTATCGTCGAACCTGTTACAAATAATTTTCCTTTGATGGTGAATTTGTAGTTATTCGCTCTGATTTAATTTTTTTTTTGGTCCGGGGACAATGAAATCTTTCCTGAATACGTGTTTGTATTTTCCTGCAAATGCTGCAGAACATACTATCTGAAAAAAATTCATCGCCCTCATTGAAACTTTTATTTCTACTCCTGGAATATTTCAAATCCATTAGAACAAAAACAACCATCACAACACATAAAATCGATTTGCTCGTCCAACCCATCAATTTATCTGATTTTTCGAAAGGATTATGTTACAAACTGTTTTGTGTATTTGTAACTAGAGAAATACAAATGTATCAACTCAACATTCCGGAAGACTGATAAAAAACCTTTTTTGAGACAAGCTGTTATTCAAGCCGTGTACTGAAACCTATAAAATGAGTCATCGCTGACAATAATTTAATTGTTTTTTGTTGGATTATTTGGTTTCGAAAAGCTTGTCACTCGAATTGTAATGGAATTATTACTTTTACAAACTTATTTTATACGTTAAAGTAAACGGCTGGAATGGAGACTTGTCTTTGAGAAGGTTTTTCATTATTTATTTAATTTTTTGCTTTTTAGTTAGTTCGCCTCAATCTGTTTATTTCTAATAGTGCATCGTTATTATTTGAAAGGTCTCTTTCCTGTGAGTTTTGAGCTGAAAGAAATCATGATCTCCGACCCCAAAACCCCCACATACCAATTTTGAGTCGAATCGGACCATAATCACAAAACTCGTTCCACCATCTTGGAGCCACCCCCTTGAATTCATGAATTTATGGAGAATTCCTAATCTCCGACCTCAAAAACTCGCACATACCAATTTTTAATCGAATCGGACTATAATCACAAAACTTGTCCGCCAACTTGAATTCATGAATTTTGACAAAAAATCATAATCTCCGACCATTTTGAATAAAATCGGACAATAATTACAAATATCGTCCGCCAACTTGGAGCCGCCATTATGTTTTTTTCCTCTAACAAAAATATCATATAACATTGTCACCGGAGTTACGAATACCTGTCAAACTTCAAATTAATCGGACGACCAGAAGTCGGTCAAAATTCACTTGCAAGATTTGACCCGAACGCACGAACGAACGGTACATTGGGTTTAATGCAAATATTACTTGAACACGACAAATTTCAAGAAGGAATTTCCGGGAATTTTATTTTATTTGAAATGTTCTCTGAAGATGCAATTCAGAGAATAATTTTCCGCTCTTTCATTTGACTGGGCGCGGTGAAGAGCACACAACTCTCATCAATTCCATCAGGTCAGGCATCATGTCTATTGAGAGGAATCGTCAGGAATAAACACCCTCACATATTTATAAAATAATATTCAATTCTCCGAATACTACCGCGTATCGAAAAATGATTGTATGGTCCATAAAACTGCAAGTAAACAAACAAACGAACAAACATAGAAACAAACATACCAGCAAACAAACAAACAAACGAACGAACGAACGAACGAACGAACGAACGAACGAACGAACGAACGAACGAACGAACGAACGAACGAACGAACGAACGAACGAACGAACGAACGGTATTACGATATATGGGGTAACCTATCGATTCAACAACATTTTATGGAACCTTTCGACACATTCAATTCTATTATAAAACTTTTCGAAATCAATTATTTGATAATTTGATACTATAAACAACAAAAACCAACCACACTCAACAACAATTTGTAACTCGACAGTATAGACTAAAAAAAAAACCATTATAAATAACGACTTCTAACATAAAAAGTCAATGGATATTATGGAAATTATGATATAACAAATCGAAATGAACCTGATGAAGCTATTGTGTAGCAAAACACGCGTTGTGCTTCAGTAAACCCTCAAGTAGTGAAAATTGTTTAGTGTATTGTAGTGGTGAACACTGAATCGGAATTGAAACTAATTAGTTATAAACAACAAAAAAAAATTTACATAATTGAACTTTCAAAAAAAACAAACAATAAACAAAACCTAAATTCGAATAATATTAATATTGTTATTCATTGGTCTATTTGCGCAATCTAAAGCATTGGTTGATAGTTCATGGCTAGGGTACTTTATTGTTCCTTGATGACGAGCATATCCTAGGTACCAAAGTACGCTGCAAATATAGGAACAGCATCCCACTGTTCTTGCTCCACTTTTGCAGGTACAGTAGTAGCCTAGAATACGTTCATTGGCAGGTGCATCAGGAATAATACTAAAGGATATCCACAGTTGATACTTTATAGTATTCCTAAATCTGGACGCTATGCGGCAGCGTAATAGTCCAGGTTCAGGATTACGCATATCAATAATTAATTTTATTACAATTCGCGTGACAAGCTTTTTGAAACCAAATAATTCAACAAAAAATAATTCAATCATTGTCAGCAATGACTTAAAATTATTTTATACGTTTTAGTACACGGCTTGAATAAAAGTATGTCTTTAAAAAGGTTTTTATTAGTTATTTCATCTCACATTATCAATACGAATGGAAGATAAAGGAAATGATCTCCAAAGTTGCACTCGTTTATGGATCATCCAAATATCAACAATACACTGGGTGATCATGAAACCAGGGCCATGCTCATATCTTTGGAATAAAATAATACATAAGTAGGCTTCTATTATTTGATATTTCCAATTCAAAATGGGAATAAAAATATTGCGAACTAAATTATGATAATAAGGCAACATACATTTGAAACTCAGGAAGAATCGGAATGGAAAACATATATATTTTATTGATTACGAAATAAAACTGTTTTTGTTAAAATGATCCTGACTCGTACTGTTGATGAATGTAATTTACTAGATGTCTCATGATGGATTCTAATTTTGAAATATTTATTCAAAATCAGCTTCAACAGCTCTATTGAGTGACCACCAATGGGATCTTCGTCATACAAGTGATCACCAAAATGTTCAGGTTTTGTAGAGTGTTATTCACCAAGATATTCATGAGGTTTTGGATTTTCTTATTGAATATAAGTATTTGTTGTTTTATGAAAAAATCTGAAATATATTTCAGCAATTTTACAAGTTTCTACTACCAATTTTGATGATTTTGTGAGGTTTTTATATTCTTTCCCTATACGTAGTGTACAAGTAGTTTCATCATTTTCATCAAATGAAAGTGGCTGGCATCTAAAGCATGTAACAATTCTTTTCAGGCTCTTCGACACATAACCAAACTATATAACAAACAATATCATCAACATAATCACCAAGCAGAAGAGTGGAGGAAATCTAAAGCTTGTATATCTTCACTCAATTTATTTTCAAATGATACCTGCTCAGCCATCAAAGAAAGATCTTGACCGTTCTCATTGATGTTTACTCTACCACTGCTACAAAATAATATTGGTTTTGACATAAGAATCGTAAAGACCTCTGAGGCTTTCAATACAAATAAGAAATCCTAAGAAACCAGTTTTTCTTTTTGACTTCGAAACCAGTTTTCAACATTAGCATTACTGAATCTACCAGAGTAATCATTTTTATACAAAATTCCAGTCCATAAGGGAAGAAAAGTAGATATTTTTTTAAAACGAGTCTCGCAAATTCCATGTTGTAATAGCAATTACATCTTGTTCAGCATTCTTGGTAGCACATATTTATGAAAAAAATTCGATCCGCGCGTTTTTTATGGAAATAGAATTATTCCAAAGAAATTCATGATAGGGGAGTGGAGGGTTAATTTTTGCCGGACAAAATCGAGTGACATATACATCTTGTTAAGCATTCTTAGTAGCAAATATTTATGAGAAAGAATCCCGATCCACGCGTTTTTTTTTATGGAAATAGAATTATTCCAAAGAAATTCATGATAGGGGTAAAGGAGGGTTAATTTTTGCCCGACAAAATCGAGTGACATATACATCTTGTTAAGCATTCTTGGAAGCATATATTGATGAGAAAAAATCCCGATCCGCGCTTTTTTTATGGAAATTGACCAATTTTAAAGAAATTCATAGCGTAGTGGCGGGTTAATTTTTGCCCGACAAAATCGAGTGACATATACATCTTGTTGAGCATTATTGGTAGCATATATTATGGAAAAAAATCCCGATCCACGCGTTTTTTTATGGAAATAGAATTATTCCAAAGAAATTCATGGTAGGGTTAGTGGAGGGTTAATTTTTGCCCGACAGAATCGAGTGACATATACATCTTGTTAAGCATTATTGGTAGCATATATTTATGGAGAAGAATCCTCATCTTTATGAAAAAAATCCCCATTCACGCGTTTTTTTTTTTATTAAAATAAAATAATTTCCAAGAAATTCATGATAGGCGTAGTGGAGGGTTAATTTTTGCCCGACAAAATCGAGTGACATACATCTTGTTATGCATTCTTGGTAGCATATATTTATGAAAAAAAATTTTTTATGGTAATATAATTATTCCAGAGAAATTCATGATAGGGGGAGTGGAGGATTAATTTTAGCCTGACAAAATCGGGTGACATACATCTTGTCAAGGATTCCTCGTAGCATACATTTATAACAAAAACATTCTTGCATTCTTAACAGAAACGATATAATTCATTTCATGGCTGGCCAGGAATTCTGACCATCAGTAGACAACCTCTGGCGGACGGACCCACATCCACATAAGCACAGCAAACTCGTGGCTGGAACTCGTGGCTGCTTTCACACTGATCCATGATCACACTTTTCATAAAAGGATTTAGGCGCTCAATGGACTATTTGACAGTTAGCAGTTCAGTTTGACAGTAAACAAGATGTTACCGCCACAACGATTTTTGCAAATTCAATTGAAAGCAACATTAGTGTTTTTCCTTGGGTTTGAAATGACCAAAATGTCACTTTTCAAACGTTAATATTTCGAAAACAATTGAATTCAGGAGTGAAATGTAACAGAGAAAACTGTTGAGAATTATGAGCAGATTTCCAAAATGGAATAATATACAGGGTGTTTTATATAAAAAAATCATTGAAGGTAGCGCTCAGCCGCCATTTTGAAACATTTAGCTGTGATTTCTTCATGAAAAAGTAGGTATTTATCTCCTATTTAAGCCCCCCAAATAACGTTTCGATATACCAGGTGGTTCAAAAATTAGTAGGGGGGAAACAGACTTTAGACGAGCACTGTATATATCATAGTGCAACAAATATTATTATATTAGTCTACTCACTTTTTATTTTGCGAAATTGTGGGTCTGTCTGTTTCCTTTCCAGTGATTAATATTTGAATCAATTCAGTTTCCGATGCAGTCAAAGTTTCTGAGAGATATTCCGTATCTATTTCTGGGGCAGTCATAGTAGCTGATGTATCTGAATGGAATCTGTAAAGTTCTAGAACAGTACATTTAAAAGTGGGTGATAATTGAATTGTAAGTTTTGAGCTAATATAAAAATCATACTAACAAGTGAAATCAATTATTGAATCTGATCTTACCTCTTCAGTGGGGGCCGAAAGAATCGATAATATCCGAACAATTAGATCCTGGGGCTGTCTGTATCTGTTGAATCCGTAGATGACTTTCTATTATTTAATCTAAAAAAAAGTACATTTATGTTTGGAAGGAATGAAAGATATTAAAAATGATTTGAGATAATAATAATTCTGTTGAATGATTAGTTTACCTCGAGGTTGAAGCAGTTTCAGTTGTTGGAATATACTCTTCATTAAAAAAAAGGGGACGAGCACCCTTTTTCAGAAATATTTTTCCACTGGGTTTTATTTCAAAAGCTTCTCCTTCGAAATGAATAGAACAAATTCTAGCATACTTTGAAACAGTTTCAGTGAACTCTTTCAATCCCAGCTTTTCCAACCAAACAGCTTTTTCATGGGCATCAGCTGGAAACCTAAATGGAAATCCAAAGTTAAACATTATTTTCAACAGTGTATAATAAAATTAAAAGTAAAAACAATTTTAAAAGTTTGCCTCGCAGTTTTCAGTTTGCATACAAAAGCGACAAGCTTTTGAATGTTACTCACAGAATAACCTACGTCACACATTTGAAAACATTATTTTTGTACCTTTAGGGGCATTTGAATAAAAGATTGTATTTATTTTTTTTTATTTTGATATTATTCTAAATTTTATGGTACTAAACACTTTTTTCAAGTGGAAGAATTAGATTTGGGTCAAATTTCACTTGCAAGATTTGACTAACTAACAAACTAACAGGTGAAGTTAAATAAAAGTTGTTATTCGGTAAATATCAGTTTCATTTGGATATACATTGATTTTTGGCACTAATATTCCAGTCAAAAATTAATGAGTTTTCATTTGAAACGTTGCATTTGTTTGTAAATCATGTTTTTGTTATTGTCGATCATCACCTTCATATAACAAGATTTCAATAAATCTATTTTATTTTGTAGTATGTATAGAAATTTGATACCCACTGTGACGCAAATGACAAAGATGAACGCCAATCTCTAATGTTTGTAAACAAGCTATGTACTCACCTATGAAAGCTAAGATTTTGATTAGAACAATTGGATTGCTTGCAAACCCAAAAGTAAAGCACCATTATTAGTCTCTATCTATTTTTCTTTCACTCTATAATCCAAACACAACACAAAAAACAATATTTCAACAAATACTGCACACCGATGGAAATGTCAACATGAACTGGTGAAATTTGTAAACAGCATAGTTGACGGTAACACAAACACACCTCAACAGCGTTGCCACGTGCAGCGTTGCAATGGAACTGTACAGAATTCTTTGGAAGCCCACAACGATTTTTCAAATTAATTTCTCTAGTTTAGATTCTGGAATGTGTAATTTCGATTTTCATTCCATACATCGTAAAGGATAGTAATGTTCAGTTACTGAATGGAATTCGTTGGCGATAAAGTTCAAGCTTGTGTTGGTGGGTAATAAAGAATTATCACAGACTCAAAATGGCAAGGCCCAACTCAACAGCACGACCTTAGAATGTAGCCGTTCAGCGGCTTCACTTATTAATGTAAATAACTGGGTCCATCTTTATTTATACGCCCATGAGTCGAACCACTGACTCAGCTTTATTTGTCAATCACACGATAAGAATTCAGGGACGCTCCTGAATACAACTCGGAAATTTTTGGCTGTACGTGTGAAAAAGGATTTTTTTTATACCCAAAAGTACTTGAGATTTTTCGGTGAATTTGGAAAAATGTTAATGCCGTCAAAGACATTCTTTGCCGGCTTATCAAGTTTGATGTTATTGGATTTGAGAAGTGAATTGACTGTCACTCACTTATTTTTTTCCTAACAGTGTTAGGAGGGACGTCAATTCCGTTCGTGGTTCAATTGTCACGTTGGTAATTTCCATGTTACGGTCGTTTTTCTTTACAATTCGATTGATATTATTATTGTTAACGGATTCGGCATTTATGATTGGTCCTGGAGAATCGTGGATTTCTGGGGAGATATTTGAGCAAGAACGCACCTGGGCTGATTCCGTCTCTGAACTTGCCGAATTTTCGGACAAGGTGACGTGCATGTCACCTTCTGTCATCGACGATAATTGTTCTTATTCGTTCAAAATTTTCACTTTACTGGCATTTTTACAAGCAGGGCTATTTGCAATAACAAGTCTACAGCTTCTAAGATAGGCAGTAACTGGTTGAGATGGTTAGATATACCTTTTGGTGCTTGTAATCCAGGAAAATTATATTTTTTCCGTCGTTTTGCGGGAGTATGTTCGTTCGAACCATAGAAATCCCTCTCTCCAGAAGTGATTAATGTGCTAACGGTAGGTATTTTGGCAAGATGACCCAAAGAAGGGAGCAAAGTACTCCTCCCAAGTTATTTGCTCCTGAGAGAACCGATCCATGCCAGCACAGCTTTTTTGTCCGCCAAATTGCACTTTCCAGAGGCCTTGTTAGATTCTACTGGGATCTCGTATTTGGATGAGGTCTTCAGTGGGGTGGATGTAGCGGGTTTATTGGCCACTCTTCCAGGTACAAGACCGTTTCAGAACAGCAAAACACTCATAATGACGAAAAATAATGAGTAGTGATTTTCAGCGCCGCTTCTCCGGTTCTAGATAGGACCGGACATCGTGATAAATGACGAGTGGATTCAAGAACCAATGGAATTATTTTTGTCGACAATATCATATTGTTCTCAGCGGGAATAAGGGTACCAAAAGTTACGTACATAAGAGTTTCGTAATATGATCGTAGATACCATCAATTTAATTTTTTGCAAACAGCTTGATGTTCTTTTCTTACTTTTCTTGTATTTTTCACAAGTATTATCACGATAGCCCAATAATAATTTTGAGACGGTATACAATGTCTGCAGGTTTCATTCTGCGAATATATTTGCGTCAATTGAGATATTTGTGAACAAACTCAGTGTTGAATAATGCTTGCTACGAACTACAAGCATATCTGAGTTTGCTTCTGCTGTTGAATCACGTTTATGGATTGATCAGATCCATTCATGTCGTTGTTCTGTAGATAAATTCATGTTTTTCACATGAAATTCTGAACTTGAGATTGTTGCGTTGATTATATCCCAAAAAAACTTTTTAACAATAAATTAAACCGACGAAAAAATAAACTGAAAAGCAAAATATCAAATAAACCTTCTCAGTTTTAATAATAACTGAAATAATGTGAGTAAATGATATTGAGTCGGCGCCAAACAAACAATCAACGAGGATCATTAAATTGCTCAAAATGCCGCCGTGCATCCCGCTGCTATCATTTTACGCTTTACCCAATTCATTTGCTGGTTTGTTTGGCGCCGACTCAAAATGAGTTACTCACGTTATTATTGAAACTGAGAAGGTTTATTTTTTGCTTTTCAGTTTCTTTTTTCGTCGGTTTCAATTTTTGTTAAAAAAATAAATTTTTTTCTTTTTAGTTCCTTTTTTGTCGGTTTTATTTTTTTGTTAAAAAGTTTTAATGTTTGGTTTTATGTGGCTAAAATCTACTAATTGCTACTTACTCAATTTGGATTACTTTTAAAATACTTACCTACCCACCTTACTTTAACTATTAACTATTATATACTATAACTAGCTGGTACCAGCGACTTTGTCCGCGTTGAATTTCCTATTTTTTGTGACGACTATAACAAGTTCACTCACCCCTTTAGGGACGGAATTCCTAAAAATATTGAAACACGTATTTTTTTATTTGTTACAAAGACCTCAAATACCAATTTTTAGAAACTAACGGAACCCCCATACAAATTTTCACTCCCCATTTCAGCGCTCCGGTGCTCGAATTTCTGAAAACAGTGAAATGCATATATCTTCTATTTGTAACAAAGACACTAAATACCAATTTCTATGACCCCAACTTGAAGACTAACGAAATTCCTATACAAACTTCCAATCCCCATTCAACCCCCCTTGCACCCCTTGAGGGGTCGAATTTCCAACACCAACCCATCTATTTTTTATATTAGTAACAAAGTTTCCCAGATAGCAATTCTCATGATCCTAACTTCAAAACTAACTATACAGACTTTCAACCCACAATTTGCCCATTTAGGGTTGAATTTTCGAAAACCCTATAAGAGACATTTATCTTCATTTGAGGAGAAGAGCCCAAATACTAATTTCCATGACTCCAATTTCAAAACCAACTGTACTTCCCCTTTCACCCCCCATCTCACCCACGTTCTCACCCCTTTAGGGATGGAATATCAAAAAAATATGCTGTCAAAATTTTTGCTTTTAGGACCACTGGTTTGGTCTGGGCGTTGATCGCATATCAGTCAGTCAGTGAGTCAGTTAGTCAGGACATGTGATTATATAAGTACATAATACCCCAAACATGAGATAGCTGCTGTGAACCGTTGAGGAGATCCCCCGACTGTCTTCCGTCTCCATCATCAAATCAACTCCGAGCCTTCATCATGTTGTAGTGTCATCAGAACTGTCATTATTTTTTCATGGAGGATCACCCACTGAAGTTTGTCGCACTTATTCACGAACCCCCTGTATATGTGCCAAGTTTCAAGAAAATCAGTTCACAGGTGTATAATAAAAAAATCATCCCTATTTTTCTACCCTTAGGGGTAGTAAATTTCAATGGGACCAATTCCAAAGGATACCCCATACAATGAAATAAGAATCATCTGAATTGGATAACCACGACCAAAGTTATGAGTGGTAGAATCGATTGAGAAGTAAAAATTCAGTGGGTGAATCAAAAATCATCCCTCATTTTCCTATTCCTAGGAGTGGAATTTCTTCTTGGGGCCAACTTTGAGGTATACGCTATCCATTGAAAAAATATCAAAATCGGACTCATCTGTAAGTAGTTATGCGTGATCATACATAAAAAAAATATACACCTCAACTAGAGAACCTCCTCCTTTTTGATTCCGTCGGTTGAAAATTAGTCATATTTCTAATCCGATTCAGAAGACCTAGTCATCGTACCCTCATTCAATATAAATATACTATGAGAGATAACAATACAAACTTCAGCTGTTGAATGTGTATGTACTCGGCAGTGACCTTGAGTTCATTTTGACGGCAATTCGGAGTAGAGCTCGTCCAGTATTGAAACGACCGTTTGGTAGGCAGAGAGGGGGAAAACACGAGTGGACACGATTTGATGTGGCTGCTTATGCTACGGTGAATCTTCACCAGTGGCTTGTCATGCAGCGTTTCAAAGGTTAGGTTTGTTTGATTAATAAATAGGTAGTGCAGTTATTTATTCAACTTTGACAAAACATTCATAATGTCCGACCCCGAAAACCCCCGCATACCAATTTTGAATGAAAATCGGACCATAATCACAAAACTAGTCCGCCAAAAACTACGTCTCGGGTTTCGCCTATACCAAATAATTTGGTACGCCTATGGAATTTCTATTGATAGCCACAGTTAGACAATGGTTCGGGCATCTCCAAGAAAAATTGGTTGTTAGGTAGGGGAAGGCCAAAGTAGTCGTTTCAATACTGGACGAGCTATACCCTTTCATTGTTCCTGGGCAAACGTTTCATTCTTAGCACGCTAAATGATATATACCAGGACCGTAATGGGACCAAGTTCATCGGTGAGTTTTGAGCATTCCGTTATTTTTTCACTTTTATAAAGGTAATTTCCTGTAGAATGATCTATTTTGACGAGTTCCTTATCCTGTTCAAGAAGATGTTTCACTGATTTGTTGGAAATATAAACAGGATATTCATAAAATCAGATGTGGATTTTTCAATTCCCAGAAAAATCTTTCTAACAATATTCAATTGAGAATGTTTTCCCTTTCAAGATGTTTCACCTTCGAGAATACCCTGTATATGTTTGGATGAATGTATATATTCACGTTTTCTTGTGATGCCCAAACGTCTCTGTGGATTTCAGTTAATGAAATAATGAAAAACACTCCCGAATATAGAAAGATATTCATCCAAATCATGCTCATCGAGACATATTGTTAGGATTTTCGTCAGCCGTGGCTATAAAACTGATAACTCTGGATGAATTCAACCATCGAAATTTACAAATCTGGGCATGTCAATCAACATTTGATTCAGATCTTCTCTCAATGTAATGCCTGATTTTCCGATTTGGTAATCTTTAATCCAATCAATAGCAGATATTCAAAAGGAATAAAAAAGTTATTCAAGTCTTTGAATTGAATAAAACTTCTACTTTTAGTAATAAACACAGAGTTTGTCTTGCTTATACCAACAAGTGAAACTCAAACAAAATATGGAAATTAAAACTTGTCCTGTGTTTTAATTATATCAAATAATATCCCAGGAATAACCGCACAGCATCCTTTGCCAATTCCTACAAGTAATTGGATTGGAAGAAGTTTTAATTGCAGCTTCGAGGCCTTCCATCTTAGCAGTAGTTTTGGTCGGAATTACATGAAGTTCCCGTTAATTACCACGAAGTCAAGATTGAAGTCCGGAAAAAATATTTCGCAAACACATAAAAACGGATTATATATGATTACACCCATCAATGAGTTTGACCTCGTGACGGATTTCTTATCACAAATATTGATCAACTATCAGAGATCGATGTTATGAATTGGTATGTCTGCATTGTTCATTATTGAATGAATGAAATAATTATTAAGAAACCTTTCTGAAGACAAGTTATTATTCAAAAGTTAAAATATATTTGCTTTGCATGTTATTCCGTGAGTTATAGATTCGAATACGGAAGCGACAAACGTTTGAATCTATGACTCATGGTAAAAACCTCCGTCACACATCCAAAGCAATTATTTCGTACTTGTAGGCGCATTTGAATGAAAGCTTGTCTTCAAAAATGTTTTTTATTGATTTTTTAGTTTGTGTATTTTAGTGAGTACGCCTTATTCTATTCATTTTTGTTGAAGCTTCGTTATTAAGGGGTCTCCTTCCTGTAGGTTTTGAGCTATCTAGTTCTCCAATGAGGATACCATCTGAAGATCAACTCGTTTGCCATCCTGGAGCTGCATTTTTCAATTTATGAATTTTGACAGAAAATCATCAATCTTCGACTGAAGTCATAATCTCCGACCCCAAAAAACTCCGATATACCAATTTTGAATAGAAACGGTACATGATCACAAAATTCGTCCACAATCTTAGAGCCGCCCTCTTGAATTTATGAATTTTGACCATAAATTCACAATCTTCGACCCCAAATACCTCCACATACGAATTTCGAATAGAATCGGACATAATTACATAACTCGTTCGCCATCTTGAATTTATGAAAAATTCATAATCTCCAACCCCGAAAACCTCCACATACCAATTTTGAATAGAATCGGACCATAATCTCAGAGATCATCTGCCATCTTGGAGCCAGCCGCCATTTTGATTTCATGAATTTTGAAAAAAAACATAATTTCTGACCCCGAAAGCCTTCACTTTTGTATCGAATCGGACCATGATTACAAAATTCGTCCACCATCTTAAATTTATGAATTTTGACCCCGGAAACACCTAAACACTAATTTTGAATAGAATCGGATCATAATCAGAGATATCGTCGGCCATCTTGCAGCCGCCATTTGAATTTTATGAATTTATACTGAAAAATCATAATCTCCGACTCCGAAAACACCCACGTACCAGTTTTGAATAAAATCGGACTATAAACGCAAATTTCGTCCGCCACCTTGGAGCCGCAATTTTATTTTTTTCTCTAACAAAAATTTCATACTGGATTCGGAAACTATGAACACCTGGTAAATTTCACGTTAATCGAACAACTGGAAAAGGGTCCAATTCAACTTGTGATATTTGATTACACATACCGGGCAGGTAAAACCAAATAAAAGCATGTAATAAAATAAGTTAAATGGTTTTATTGTAAAGAGAGATAATAATGATGCAGATAATGTACTGAAAGCAAAAAATAATAAGGTAGATACCAGGTACCAGTCATCACACCACTCTCCCCATCAATATAGGGCATTGATCAGACTGAAATAAAATCGTGAGGGGTGGCGTAAATTGATATACACGGTTGATTGTAGATAATATGAATTCGACGCACCCCACGATTTTATTTCAATTTCAATGATCAATGCCCTATATTGACGGGGGAGTGATGTGATGTGAGTGGTATTTTTTAGCTATAAGTACATTATCTGCATCATTATTATGTTTCTTCACAATAAAACTGTTTAACTTGGAGGAAATAATTATATTATTTTCAAGTTTTTAGTTTTGTATTTAGTTCTCAATATTTCTCATTCTACTGAGTTCATTTAGTGCCTCATTTTTACGAATTTTCCTTACTGTCAGTTTGTTTCAATCTAACTCGTCAATACATAATCCTTCCAAAGACTTCACTCGACTCAGTGCCACGTAAGCATGTCCTCCTCAAACAGTTCCGATCCTAAATTCACAACTGCGTGGTCTACAGTGCTTTCTCGCATTTTGTGGACCATTACAAAATTTAGGGCCACATCCTTTTTTCAGCCGTCCCATAATTGAACGTTGCGGAAACTGTATGCCCCAGTCTTGAGGAGGAAACGCTAACGACATTCATTTTTATCCACCCTAATGCCATACAGTCGTCGGTGCGCTTCAACCTTTAACCTCAACTTTGATGGTGTATCGCTAACTACGTATCATTCCTAGCCACACAGTCCTTCTTCATGCTTGAATCACGATTATAAGCTGACAAAGTCCTTTGTTATGATTAGTTACCTAAATTTCCGTTTCAATGTATTGACTGTATAAACTCTATGATCCAACATTTTATTTCGGACACCATCTTGGAGTCTTGGAATTTTCTCAAGGTGTACTGTATTCTACTAGTCAAGCCCTTTCATTTGATATTCATAGTGGGATGGTTGTATTGATTGTCTAAACTCTATGATCCGTCATTTTGTTTAGGATGCCATTTTGGATTTGGATATTTTCCATGGTGTACTGTATTCTACTGGTCAATCCCTTTAATTTGATTTCCATATAGAAAGGGTTGTAAAAAAAATATGTAATCCGTTTTACAATGATACTGAATACACATAATTTTATTATCGTCAGAACTGAAGGTGTGTCCCAAATTTCAAATCAATCGGTCGACAGGAAGGGGGTAAAATTTCAATCACTGGATTTCACCCACACAAGACACGAACAAGACAAGCTGAATTGAGAGGAAAAGAACGTCAATACTAAAGGAAAGAAATTGTCATCAAACTATCTGAATAACATTATATGCTAGACACTAGACGCTTGCACTTCAAAATAGACACAATATGAAGTGGATTTTCTCAAATTAAAAATTCATTCTTATCAAAAAAATACGCTATTTTTTCTTCATTACAAAGTTCAGTTCAGTCAGAGGTAGCCTCTGACCAAGTCATGGACAGACGAACAGGATCAGAGGGTTTTCCAATTTCCAGACAATAATTGAATTAACTTTCTTATAGCGAGCTCTGAAAGGGATCGGCAAATTTATTTCAATTTGAGATATTTCAGGCCAATATATAAGCTCTTATAAATAAACAATTTGCCATCATAGGCACAGATTTTGTGAAAATCTTGTGAACACTTGATTTACTCATATCAGTCATCAGCCAATCAAGAGTATACATCCCCAACCCGTATCTTTTTTAAACTTATCAGAACATCCATATATTTAATTTACTCAATTTTGGTAATGTATTTCACAATGTGGTAAACATTTTCAGGGAGCCCCAAATAATATTACTCTTCTTTTCTATAAGTGCAATAGATAGGCGCTGGCGCTGCTGTCCTTCGATATTTTCACAATCAGGATCGGATGAAGACTGACTAGGAATATACTCAGTTTTTTTTTTGGTGGTGTTATTTTGGTGAATCGGATAATGTACTAGCTTGGCTACTGCTAGGAGAAGAACTATTCGAAACTCTTGAGTAAATATTTCCCATGGATGTAATGTCACTCAACACAGTTTTACTAGCTGAAGGAGTGATGTTTTCATTTGGTTTGGGTTTCTTCCTCGTTGGTAGGTCATATACTTATGATGAAACATTGTCAGACCAATGTCATTTCAGGTTCATATGTGGACAGACATCTTGCTTCAACATAAATTTGGATCCCCTTGTTCTAGCATATTCCTAATTCGTAGTATCTTCTTTCAGCTGGAACCAAAGAACAATATGTTTATAGGACTGGATATAAAATACAGTACTGATCGATGATTTTGCAAACTTGCATTGAGTGAAATTGAAGATCGTTCCTTGACGTACTCACCTAGAAATGTTCTGCACAAAAGCATATATTTCCGCTTTTTACAAAAGTTTGATTCACTTTCACTGGTGTTCAGACAACCGTGCACATAGCACTTTTTAGACATTTTCATAGTTATTAAAATTAGAAAATAATTTCCGAAATTTTTCAATACCAAACATTCATGACGAGCTTGTTCATTTGCAGCAGTTCTCTGCATATCTCGTGTCTCGTATCAGTCGTATCAGATATATGCAAGAAAAAGAGCTGAAGAGAGAAAGACGATTGATAATATTCTATTCCGTGAAGCAAACGAACGAACCTATCAAAGTATCAAATAACAAATGTCATTACGTCACAATTCCATGATTTGCAACTCATACAACGATGCCAAATCAACTTTTAGTGAACGTGACGTCACGAAACCACTTTTTTCCGGATTATGGAAAAACTACTCATCAGAAAAATAAAATAAAAAATCCCAAGTGATATCAGCACATATACTTTCTAATTACAGTGTTTACACATAGTGCATAAAAAGGTCCATTCCAAAAGCACATCCACGGGCTGGATACATCACAGGAAAAGGAGCAACAAGGTATTCTAATCACCAAACTCACCAAAGTGCAACTTTTCGTATAGGTATCCAATAACTTTGAGTGTCTGATCCACTGTTCACATTGTTTTGGCTGAAAATTCATCAAAATTCCATGCTAAAGGACTGACCATAATTTTAAATATTCTTCCTATTAATAATCATCACTTATATTTATAATGCACCATTTCTATTATTGTTTTTTTTAGTATAAGGTATTTTTCGCAGAGTAAGGCAGTTTTAAGGTTTTTTTATCTGAATAAAAACGATCAGTTGTTTATTTTCTGCAATCTGTGTTTTATCTAACCACACTTTTTCCCCCACTGAACAGCATTTCTTATCGAATCGTAAGTGCCAAGTCGGCAATACAGATCACCAGAACCGACTACTGAGAAGGAGCTGACTCATGTTCATAGGCGAACCTGACTGAGCTGGGATAAGGTAATAAGTGGTTTGAAAAGAGAATGGTAAGATAACCTTGCCGGAGTTTTCATTTGTTATGATAGGGATTAAGAAATTAAAATATGTTAATTAAATTTATAGAAATATATATAAATTAGAATCAATAACCAACTCATCATAACAATATATATATATATATATATATATACACTCACAGTTCAGGATTCTTTATCAATAATATGCAAAAAAATTCATTTTCATTTCAGGATATCGATGTATATGAAAAATTCAAATAAATTGTGATGATTCTATGAATTATGCATCAGTCGGCAAGAAAGATTATATGCAGTAGAAATTTGAAAATAGTATTTACCACTACCTGTTGTTATTTGAACATTTGTTGTGAATAATGCACAATCAATCACTCAAAACATTACAATTCGGAAAGTTGAAATCAACAACTTCTTCCTTTGTTCGAGATCATGAATGGGTTTGCTCTCAGACCTGGAGTATGTAATTGATGAGGCGAGTGATGAACTATGTAGTGAGATGTTTTCCTCCTAATAGAAATCAAAGTGCATTGGCAACTTCAGAATTAAATCTGTTTGTTTTAGTGACATTTTTTCATCATATATAACTCACAAATAAGATCAAACTATAAAGATCAAAGTCAAGCTAATTTCATCTATATACCAAATGGAAACTTCGATCCTGATCCCAAACAAACGCTTCAATCCATAACATAAATCAGTGTGTTCAACTCAGGTATTACCTAGGTATCATTAAAGCTGTGTATTGGCTTCATTGGATATTGGAAATATTCCAAAACCCTGCTAAATATATCCCAGTTCACATTTCGCTGAATTTGGAATGGAAAATCAATAATGACATACCAAATCCTTTGAATATATGTTGAGGTTTTGTGATTGCGAATTTGTTTTTTACGCGACTGTAATTCATGAATATATTATCTCTATCAACCGCTGAATAGAAATGCCACAAATCGATTTTCAGAGGATCGGATTATTTGTGGATTCAGTTGAAATCTGCTCATTGTATTATTGTTAACAATCAGGTCGCTTGCAGACGCCTTTTCATTCTCACATTATCTCAATATGAACTGAACTTGAATGAATTCCATATCCGTACTGTTTTGAGTAGAATATGAAATATAAATATTTCAATTTAGTGAAGTTCCGGTGGTTGAAAAATTGTTTTCCATTCACACCTAACACTGAATCTGATTCGGTATAAGTTGAAGAAGCATGTTTCAATAGAATTGAATAAAGTATGAATTCAAGAAGTATGTATAAAAAATAATAATTTTCAACATTTCAAATCAATAATGACAGCATTTCACACAGCTCAATACACATTACTGTCATGACCATATGTTTCAAGCAACATCTTCCCGCAAGAAACGCATATGGATTTCATGAGTAAACTTCTTATTGTATTTTATGAAGATTGAGATTCAGCTCGCAATATCTCGAATTTGTTTGTAGACATTACCTCTCTCACAAAATCGCTTTTGCTAACATTAATCTATGATGAAGGGATCTCATATTCTTTCAGTGAAAAACTCATGCAAAAATGCAAAGCCCTCTGTTTTCAGGTAGATTTCCATGGAAATACTACCCATTCGTCCCGTCATCACACAAAAAAGACTTTCATGGAAACAAAAATGCCAACAGTTCAACTTTTTATATATATATTATATATATATATATATATATATATATATATATATATATATATTTTTATATATATATATATATATATATATATATATATATATATATATATATATATATATATATATATATATATATATATATATATATATATATATATATATATATATATATATATATATATATATATATTTCTACTGATACCCCACTTGTCCTGTGGAATTTTATTTTCTTATATGTTTCACTTTTCTCCTTCATCTAGTTATCCTGTGGCTTGCATTTCCTTATCCTGTTTCCCGTTATCCTCATTCCTCGTTATCCCTACCCATTATCCGTTTCCCGTTATCCCGTTATCCTGTTATCCCAGTTATCCCTTATCCCATTTTCCGTTTCCCGTTTCCGTTATCCTGTTATCCCATTATCCCATAACTCCCCGTATTTCCTGTTTCCGTTATCGCTATCCCGTTTTTGACCATTATCGCGGTATTCGTTAGCTCCTTATCCGTTTTTGCTTTTCGTTATCCCTGCTCCTATGCCTGTATGTATTTCAATCCCTTCTTGATGACGAAAAGTGGACAATAAAACCACATTTCTTCATAAAAGTGCAACCAATAGAAGTGATTCATTTCAAGTAATTTTTGATATATATATACATATATATATATATATATATATATATATATAAATATATATATATATATATATATATATATATATATATATATATTTATATATATTTATATAAATATACTATAGTGCCGCTGGACCGTACCGTAGTATCGCGCACTCGGTTTGTCATCGTCGCCAGAATAGCTCGCAGATGGTAAATTTTTTTCTGCTTACTTGACACTTATCGTCATATTTTAGACAACTCACACAATATCTTTATAAATTGTAGCCTATGTGCTATTCTGACGTATAAGCTATATTATTGTGAAGTCTCATTAAAATCCATCCAGTAGTTTTTACGTGAAAGAGTAACCATCATACTTACAAACTTCCGCATTTATAATATTAGTAGGATATATGATCGGAAAACCATGAAACAGCTGTTGGCGGATGGTGGGCTCTCTTGGATTCGTAACAAATTTCTCTTTTTCTCGTTATTTGTTTGCGTTACTCAGAACGCACTAGCAGTACGACTATTGGTGTCGTGGATTGACCTATGCTGACATCTGTTGGTGACCTATTGATGTGCATGAAATTTCGTGTCATTAAAATTCCACGATAACAGGTCTAAGCTTCAACACACAGATTTAAGTGTCACTATCTATAATTTGGTGCTTTTCACATTGTCATACTTGCCGGAAGGTATTAGCACTATAAGATATTTGATACGAATTTGAAAAAGACCACAAGCCGTCCTGATGATTGAGAAACCATGAAACAACTGTTGGCGGATGGTGGGCTCTCTTGGACTCGTAACAAATTTCTCTTTTTCTCGTTATTTGTTTGCGTTACTCAGAACGCACTAGGAGTATGACTATTGGTGTCGTGAATTGGCCTATGCTGACATCTGTTGGTGACCTATTAATGTGCACGAAATTTCGTATCATTAAAATTCCACGATAACAGGTCTAAGCTTCAACACACAGATTATAGGTGTCACTATCTATAATTTGATGCTTTTTATATATATATATATATATATATATATATATATATATATATATATATATATATATATATATATATATATATATATATATATATAAATATATAAATATATAAATATATATATATATATATGCTTTATTTTTTCGAAATAAGGGCCTCAGTCGGTATATGTATTTTTTATTCGATACGACGTTTCAACATTTTATGTCATCTTCTGGTAAATTCTTGAAAATAATGTGAAACATGTGAAGTTAAAAACATAACAATAATATATATAACGAAATTTGTCAAGCAATTTGTCGAGAAGAGAAAACATTTTTCAATCGAATGGAATGAAATTGGGCACAAAAATATTTTCTATCATTGCTTCGGATAAGTTCGAAGACAGCCAAATCAGTCCAGTAGTTGGAAGAATTAACTACAACTTTCATTTTTTTTTTGTATCTGAAATGTAGAGACAAATCAATAATCGCTGTGAATTACCCTTCATAATTTTTGTTCACCATCTATGCTCCTTTCATTTGAAGTTTATTCCCTCGTGTCAATCAGATACTATTTGAGTTTTCCTTTCGCCAACAAACCAAACATCATTGTATTTTGACATATCTGGAATTCAAAGTAAAAAATTATATATTATTTTTCTAAGTGATATTGGGATTGAAACTCAAGTATGGGCCTACTATCTGCTCCTTGTGTGCTGGTTATACTTCTTTCTTTTGATTCAAGTCAGATCACATAGAAATATTAAGAAGAATTTTGGGAGATTTGGATCCTTCGCAAACTTTTGATTGAAAAGTTTAGAGTTTATACACAAATAGGATTTGTTTTGTTGATTTGAGCCAGATCACATGAAAATATGCAAAACAAGAAAAATTTAAACAACTTTGAACCGATGAAAAGACTTTCTCTAGTCGACGCGTATATTTTTTTCTGTATATCCCTGCATAACTTTTTGCAGAGTAGTTTGACTTTGATGATTTTTTATCATTGGATAGGGTATACGTCGAAGTTGGTCCCATTTGAATTTGAAATGAAAATCACCCTCGAGGGTGGAAAAATAGGGAATATTTATCGTTCACCACCTGAATTTTTACTTGTTCACCGATTCTACCACTCAAAACTTTGTACTGGGTGTTCGATTCATATTAAACTCTCATTATTGGATAGGGTTTACTTCAGATTTGGTCATATTTAAGGAGCAAAGAATATAATAAACCTAGTCTGGTTCACAAGGGCCATTTCGTCCCGTTGAAGAAGGCCTCCACGTAAAATTATGAATAAGGTGTCACTGGATGCGCAATTTCATCAAGATATGATTTACTCCTTGTCCCATGTCTCGAAAACGAAGAGTTCAAAAGTTATAACCAATTTAGTTATAAAAAAGGCTCGATTTTTTTCAAGTATTTCGAAAACTATTGCAGAAATCGGAAATCTGAAAAAAGATCCAGATAGAGCAGGAAATTTCCTGAGAAGGAGTCACACCTCTCGGAACTGTAGCACATATATTTATGATTTCAATTAAGCGGTGAAAATTGGGGAAAGAACGGGTGACTTGTTGCAAGCGCGCGTCGCTCTGCTCGGATGCTTGAACAAAAAAATATTTTAACTAATTAAATATGAATATTAAGGAATGAACAAAATCAGGCAATTGCTGGAATATAGAATGAACAATAATCCGCCGGCATGAAGTTTTTATCTCAATTTTATTATTAATTATGCTTTTGGTAATCAACAAATTCTTCCAAGTTGGAAGTGAACAAAAAATCTCAATAATTTTCAAACCGGAGGCCAGAATTTCTTTTTGAGCAGTTATTCGAAGGCTTTGGAAAAGATCATTGGTGAGTAAATTGAAAAAAATTAATCTTTCATTTTTTTATTAACAATTGAAAATGCTGAGAAAGTACAAACATTAATAACTTTTTTTTTCTAATATTCCGATCGATTTTTTTCATTGTTGAAAGCCATATGAATTTTTATTTCATTTTTCACTACAATGGTTGAAAAATTGTTATACACAAATATCGAGACAAATATATTGTTAATAAGATATTTAATTTTTTTTTGTTATTAATAGTAAAAATCATGATTTAAAAAAAATTATTTCCAAAAAAAATATTTATTGGTTGAAATCGCACTTAGTAGTTACAATTTTTTTTGCAAGTAAATATTAAAATTAAAGAACCATTTTTTCTCTCGATATTTCTAATTTCTTCTCTTATTCTGAAAAAAAAAATCTTCACTTTTTTTATTCGTTTATTAAATAAACAATTTGTTCATTATAATATATATATATATATATTTATATATTGTCGTGTGTGAAAATTATAAACTGAAAAAGCACATAAATAACAAATGTTCAGATTTAGTAATTTATGCTATGTTATTCTACCGTTTTTCTGAAACCTTATATGATATTAGTCGATACCTATGTTTCAAATGAAAATAGAAATGTCTTCAAGATTACAAGCAATCGGCATAATTTATAAAAATTATAGAAATCAAAATTTACTAATATATTTTTGAGCACAAGCAGACAACAAAATGTTATGTTCTGTATATGAAATTAGATCTGAACACAATAGCCAATGAGATGCCAGGAAAGATCTTGATGCAAAATCATAAATATTGAAAATATGAAAAACAGAAAACGTCAAAATTGATTTTGAATATATCATGTATATAGTATGTAAGGTATTTAGAAACTATTAGTGAATAGAATCTGTCAAATAAACGAAAATAATGAAAAATACAACAGAAAGTGCGTGAAAACCGAGAATTAGAGAAAAAAACAAAAGATATGTGGTATCGAGGAAAAAAAATCATCAAGCTGAAGGAGATTGAAAAAATATTTTTTTGAAGAACGAACTCAACAAAATTCAATTTGGAAAATCGAGCATATTTCGCTACAAATACAGTTATTTGCCAGTACACCACAAGAAAATACCAGAAAGAACATTAGCTGATAAAAACCAGGTACATAACGAATCTTACCTTCTCATTCCATACATATACCAGTCCGAGGACGAATTCACAGGCGAACAAGGGGGATGCAGACTGGAACGGCAGTTTCCAAGAACAGGAGAGTGATCCAAGACACTAAACATTTGCACTTCAAGAAACCACAGGTACATTAGAACCATGAAAGTTACAAAACTCAGTGCATTTTAAAAACAAACCTTTTAAGAACTCCTTCGATGAAAAACTTTCATAAATTGGTATAAAATATGAAACACTAATTTGAGTTAATTATCGCAGGATAGGTAACAGTTAGTCTTGCTGAATAAAGAATTTTCAAAATAATGTCGATATTTGTACGAAAATGGGTATTTGAGGATTTTTCAATATGAGAAATTCAAATTTTATCTCAGTTTGGCCCTTGATTGTAGGGGGCGCTGCCTACAGGTCTATGTCTCTTTAAGGGACTCAGAACTTTGTCGTGCATGTATGTATCACTTTTTCTAGAAGAAAAATAGATTCCTCTATAATTTTTTCGTGAAAAAGGTACGCTTTTTAAAAGTCACTACAAGCAGTCGTTTTCGAGATATTTCGATTTAAATTAATCGATGCATCCAATCTTCTTTCCATTGATTCGCGAACTCTTTGAAAATAAAAGTTTCAAGTAGGCTAGTAAGTTTATTCCAATGTTTTTTTTGTGCAGTCATGTCAAAAATAATATTTCGACGCATAGTTGAATAGTTTCATTTATTATCATTGTGATTATTTGTTGAAAAATGGTAAACTTCATCAATGCAGAGTATGCTGATATACATTCTGCATACGGACTTGCTAACGAAAATGCATATGAGGCTAGACGTTTGTATCAGGAGCATTATCCAAACCGCACAACTCCTACTTCAAAAATGTTTTCAAGAATTCGCGCTCGGTTAAGAGAAACAGGAAATTTCAAGAAATCTAGTCATCCATCGGGAGCACATCGGATGGTAAGAACCCCAGAAACCAAGGAAGCAGTTCATAATCTGGTAGGAGAACACCCGAAAATTTTAATTGATAATTTGTTATATCCCTATCATATTCGAAGAGTTCAGGCACTACTCCCTCGCGACTTTCCGTTACTTATGAACTTCTGTCGTTGGTTTCACCAATGCCTTATTCAAAATCATTTAATTGAAAATACAATTCTGTTTACCGACGAATCAAATTTCTTACGCAACGCAACGCAGTCATTTGTGGTCAGAGGAAAATCTCCATTCGATACAGGATTGACATTTCCAAGAACAGTTCTCTCTAAACGTGTGGGCAGGAATCCTTGGAGATTATTTCAAAGGTCCATTCTTCATTCCAAGAAGATTAAACGGAGAGAGATATCGTCATTTTCTTGAAAAAGATTTACTTATTCTACTGGAAGATGTACTGCTTAGACTACGAAATGAAATGTGGTTTATGCATGAGTGCTCCGGCACATTTGAGCATCCAAGCGCAAGAATTTTTAGATCAAACTTTCGGTAACCGTTGGATAGGTCGGGAAAGGCCACACCAATGGCGCCCTAGGTCACCAGACCTTGGCAGTTTGGACTTTTTCCTGTGGGGACATCTAAAATCCTTAATTTACCAGACACCTATCCAAAATGAGGAAGAATTAAGTAACCGAATGATAACTTCCGTAGAACGATTAAAAATACTCCAGAAATTTTCCAAAGAGTGCGCGAATCAATGGGAAGACGATTGGATGCGTGCATACAGGCACACATGCATCGAGTAATTCAAATCAAAATATCTCGAAAACGGCTGCTTGTAGCAACTTTTGGAAAACATTCCATTCAGACGTGAAAATGATAGAGAAATCGATATTTCTCCAGAAAATGTGATACATACATGCACGACAAAGTTGTGACTCTCCAAAAGAGACAAAGACCTGTAGACAGCGTCCCCTGCAATTAAGGGGCAAACTAAGATCAAATTTGAATTTCTCAAATTGGACAATTCCCATATATCAATTTTCACCCACATATCGACATTATTTTAAAAATTATTTACAAAAAAACAAAATAAAAATAAGCTTTCAACACCTCGTATATAAAAAATTAAGGCCTTGTGGACTCATGCTTTTATGAACTGTTCACCTTATAAATAACTGAGGAATCGCCCTGTAAAATATCGGACACTTATTACATAACACCCTGTATATACAGGGTGAGTCAACAGAATTCCCGTGATTCATTGCTCCTCAATGTATCACTATTTCAATTTCTTTTTTTTATTTTTGTCAAAGGGGCCATCTAAGACCACCTTCCAAAATAATAGTAATTCATACAGGGTGCATAATTGATGCGTGGACAACCAAAGTTGTTCTTTTTCAAATGAAACACCCGGTATATTTTCATATATTCCGATCGGCTGTTCCATTGGCTGCTCAACGATTTTTTCAATGTTGAATTCCGTTGCGGCGTTGCCGAGTTATTCACAAGAAATCTATTTTTTAGACTTCTTTCCGGAAAATTACCTGTTTTACATTTCGAAATATTTAGTAAAAATAATTGGGGAATCGTTGGTCGATATGATGATGTTCATCAAGAATACCAATAATTGGGAATGAATTGAACGGGATGTTCGATACAACAACACAAACTTAGCCATTTTCAAACATCGATATTTTGATTTTTTCAAATGGAACACTCTGTATATTTTCATTTAAACCAACTCCTTTTCAATAAGTCTACACTTTTCATCTACGACGTCATGTACCTTAACCTGTTTCCGAGATATTCCGGTTTAAAGAATTGTTCAATATCAAATCAACAATTATAAAGATTTTTTTATTTACATGTTTGTTCATAGAGAATACTGATACTGAATGATGTTTCAATAATTTTTTCCATCTTCAGAAGCATTCTTGGCAACTCATGAATGACTAGCATAGCAGAAGAAATTTTCAAATGTAACAATTTCTTCTAGTTTAGTTATCCATGACTATCGCTGAAAAATTACTATTGGAATTTGTAAATAGAGGTAACTGTCAAACTACAGTCCAGTTGTGTTGAAAATTATTGTGGCATAATGAATTATCGTTCAGAGGACATGGTTGAAATGGTGTATGCTTTAAGGGAAAGTGATGGCAATTGCTTACTGGCATCTAGATTATACGAACAAAAGTTTCCTTAGAGAAGACATCCAGACCAGCGAGCATTTCGAAACCTCAAAACAAGATTTGAGGAAACCGAAAAAGTATTCCACAAAGAGTTTGAACGTGCTTGTCCTGTAACGAATGATGGAAATACTCTTGATATTGCATTGCATATTACCGAGAATCCCCCATGTGAGTACACGTATTTTGAAAAGGGAGTAGGGAATATCTCAAAGTAGTGTTTCTCGGATGGTGAGAAAATGCAATTACCATCCATATCATATGCAATTAATGCAGGAGCTGACTGAAAAATATTTTTCAAAGCGAATGCGGTTTTGCCAATGTGGTGTAGATAAAATCAACCAAGAACCTGATTTTTCTGAGTATGTTCTGTTTTCGGACGAAGCCACGTTTCACAACAATGGCCATGTGAATCGGCATAATATGCACTATTATGCAACTGTGAAAATCACCATTTTGTTAGATATGTCAATCACCACCAACGTTGGTCACTGAATGTTTGGGGAGTTATCATTGGACCACTTGTAATTGGGCCCTTTTTTTTCAACGGTCATCTCAATGGAAGAAAATTCTAAGATTTCTGCGAAGTCAGTTATCAAATTTATTATATGATATTCTATTGGCAATGAGGCAGATAACTTGGCTACAACAAGATGGCGCGCCTGCACATTACCACACTGATGTGCGGGAATACATTGATAATGATTTCCGTGAAAAATGGATAGGTAGGGGAGGGCCATTTCAGTGGCCACTAAGATCATCGGACTTTACAAAAATTGTTTTTTTTCATGGGGATACCTTGAATGGGTTGTCTATCAAACTCTGCCTACAACTCCTGGAAAAATGAAAGCACGAATTCGGACTGCTTTCAGGGAAATTTCTGAGGACACGCTGGCACATGTGAATACTAATTTTCGAAACAGATTGAGAGTGTCTATTGGTGAAAATGACGGGCACATTGAACATTTGCTGCATTGATTATTGTTTTTTTCTATTACATTCGAATAAATTTGATTTTCATGCAAAGTTCAATTCCAAATATGAAACCAAAGGCGAACATTGTCAATATTTTCTGTGGAAAAATATCCATCTTTTGGATGTAGAATATCTCGAAAACGAGTTGTTTTAGGTACATGACATGGAAAATAAAAAGTGTGGAGTAATTAAAAAGGAGTTGATTTGAATAAAAATATACAGGGTGTTCTCCTTGAAGAAGTCAAAATACCGATGTTTGAAAATGGCTAAGTTTTTGTTGTTGTATCGAACATCCTGTACAATTTAATCCAAATCATTGGTATTCTCAATGAACATCATCAAATCGACCCACGATTTCCCAATTATCATTACTAAATATTTCGAAATGTCAAATAGGTATTTTTTCGAAAAAAAGTCTATCAAATTTTTTTTTTAAATAATTCGGCAACACCGCAACAAAATTCAAAATTGCAAAAATTGTTGAGCAGCCAATGGCCAATATCCGATAGGAATATATGAAAATATACCGTGTGTTTCATTTGAAAAAGAATAACTTTGGTTAGCCACGCATCAATGATACACCCTGTATGAATGATAATTATTTCTGAAGGTGGTCTTAAATGATCTCTTTGACAAAAAAAATATAAGAAATAGAAATAGTGATACATTAAGGAGCAATTAACCACGGGAATCCTGTTGACTCACCCTGTATATATATATATATATATACATATATATATAAATATATATATATATATATAGATATATATATATATATATATATATATATATATATATATATATATATATATATATATATATATCTATATCTATGAATTTTCGCACTATATTTTTATTTGAAAACCAAAATTACCATGAGCCGTTTTTGAGCAAACATTTATTTTGTCTATTTTTATTTAATTTTAAAAATTCTGATGCTTTTAACTTTTTTTTTTCTTATCTTTATATTTATCGTTAATTATGAACTACTGAAGATACGATCAGAACATTTGGAGTTTTTATTGCTCCTCATGAAACAATCAACAAAGTGTGCTTTCATTTTAAGCTCTTACTCAATCATTTATTTACTTCTTTGTTATTGGAACGAAGTTCCTTATCGCGCGTTGTGAAAGGGGGCTGGACGGAATAAATTAAGACCAAAAGTTGTAACGACACTTTTTGCTATAGTGGTAAGCCGCGTGGCTTGCGCGTGTTTCTCTGTCTGTCTTTCTCTCTCTCTCTCTCTCTCTCTCTCTCTCATAGAAAGCAAGCCAGTTATTTTCGTTTCGCCTTGAACAGTGTGGTGTCGCGACGATTATTTTTGTTGAGTGTATACAGGTTTTTTGTACATAATGAATAATAAAAAATAATAACCATAATGAATCCTGACAGTGTTTCTGCACAAGTTCCGGATATTGCTGATGGAGTTAGGTAAGTAGAGATTTTATACAGACAATAATAAATGCTTTTGTATTTTCAGCAAGAACGCATTATAACCCCTCTTTACTATTGTGCTAACCAAGTCATACGCGTTATAATCTCTCCATTATTGTGTGTTAAGCAAGTGTACGCGTCATAACTTTAATAAATTCGAAAGCAAATTATATTTTAATATAACAATATCAATGCCTATGTACTAAAATTGAGCCTACTGATTAACTTTATATTACATTATATTTGTTAATAATAAAAAAAATATTATTATAACTTAAAAAAAAAAAATTACAATTCCTTCACTAATCAATCGAAAGGAACTTCGTTCCATCCGGGTGTCCCTTGACACCTCTCAAGTTTTTTATTCATAAAAATACCTCGAAAAAAAAATTTTTATTTCTTTCAAATTTGAATATCTTATAAACTATCCAAGATGCGATGAAAATACTTCAGGTCTTTTTTGTTCTTTATAACTACATTATTCATTGAGTGATGAAAAAAGTTTTGAGGAAGAGGATTTTTTTTGGAGTATTTCTTCAAATAATAACAAAAAAGGTACTAAATAATTGAGTAAGAGTTCGAAATAAAAGCTCAATTTGTTTATTTTTTCATGAAAAACAATGAAGACTTCGAATGTTCTCGTCTTATCTTCAATAGTTTATAAGTTGCAATAAGTGAAATGATAAGAAACAGGAAAAAAAATGAGAATGAGAATTTTTTTAATCAAATAAAAAATTGTCACATGGACATTTTTGTTTATCTTTGTTATATTTGAAAAAATATAGCGCGGAAATGTATTTGTTCATTACAAATTGTTTACTCAATAAACAAATATTTAATTATTTTCAGAATAAGGAACAACAATAGAAATATTGTTTTAAAAAATGGTTCCTTGATTTCAATATTTACTTGCAAAAAAACAAACAAAAGCGATTCCAAGCAATATTTTTTAAGCAACGATTTTTTTTTCAATCATAATTTTTCTCAATAATTGCATTTAAAAAAAAAAACTATCTCATAAGCAATGTATTTGTTCATAACAATTTTCCAAAAAATTAAAAATAAAAATTACATGGCTTTCAACAATATAAACAATAATCAATCGGAATATTTGAAAAAAATAAAATTCATGTTTTTACTCTTCCAGCCTCTTCAATTTTCAAGAAAAAAATGGAAATTAGATTTTTTTCATTTGTTCCACCTAAGATCTTTTCTACAGCTCTCAAATAACAGCTAAAAAAATTTCTAACTTTCGGTTTAAAAATTATCGATTTTTTTTGGTTTACTTCCAACTTGGAAGAATTTGTTAATTACCAAAAGCATGATTAATGATAAAATTGGGATACAAAAAATTTGCCGGCGGATTATTGTTCATTCCACTAACCAGCAAGTGTCTGATTTTTTTCATTCCTTAACATTCCTATTTAATTAGTTAAAATATCTTTTTTTTATAAAACTCAATTTTTATAACTTTCAAACTCTCCGTTTGCGAGACATGGGACAAAGTGTAAATCATATCTAGATAAAATTCCGCATCCAATAACACCTTGGTCATAATTTCACGTAATATCGAGATTAAGAAGGTTTATTTCATTTTTTGCTTTTCAGTTCCTTTTTTCGACAGTTTCATTTTTTGTTAAACAGTTTTTTGTTCGAATTGTTTAAGGTTTATGGAGAATAGAAATGCTGTTTATATTTTCCCACTGGCCCCGCCATAGTTTTTTTCTGGAAAACGTATTCTGAAATGCTACTTCTTATTGGGATTGTTTGATTCTTTCACAATTCCTCCGAATGAAGCATCTCGAAAAATATTCATGTTATCACGAAAGGCTTCGTCTGCCACAAGATATTTAAAATTTTCAGCAACTTTTCCGGTTGTTGAAAAGAAGTTTTTTGGAAATAGACCTTTTGCGTCGGTTACAAATAGATGTATAGTATTATTCTAAGGAATTTCCCGAGGATGCTCGGAAATAGAATTATCATTAAAAGAGATTGCAAAAAGTTATTAACGAAAACTGTTGGATCAAAAAAACCATCTTCATATCCCGAAACAACTGTAGTTACTTCTGAGTGGCCAATCCCAACTTTCCTTCAATCCCAGATGTGAGATACACAAAATTGCAGATTCATTCTATTGATTCCTATAAAGACGAAAATAAGTATATGAATAGAATGAATTGTGTTATAGTGTTCCTAATAGCACTGATGTTGATTCGAGTTTTTCTCTTCAACTATGCACTTGTAGTAAGGTTTCATATTACAAAAGTTATTCCTGATGAATGAAAAATTATTGTTTCAGAAATATATGGAAAGTTCCAATGAAAAATATCTGAAAATACACTCATGGATGAAAACGAAAAGTGATTCATTTTTATCTGAGATAAATTTCTGTTCGAGATTCATCGTAATTTTTCAAATATTTTCGATAAGATTTGATTTCTCTATATGTTGAAAGTCAAAAGGTATCCTGAATTCAATATTTCCAAAATGTGTCCACAGAAAACTGATTTTCCAAAATGAGACTATATTTCCCAAACGTTTGCTCTGTCAGGTGTGTTACACATTAACAAAGGAACAAAACAATCAATCCATTTTTGAAGAAGATGAAAAACGTGCAAATTCATAAAACATAAGCTCATAAGATCAGGAGCTCCGAATAATTGCATTCACCGATGGATCTCAAAGAAAAACACTAATAATGAGAAGCATTATTGGTGTTCACGACGGCGACCAATAAAACAAAATAATATTTATTTTCCAATAGGATATGAGTACAAAAGTATAGGAATGGTCAGACATTGGGAAACATTAGGCAAAGCGGGATAGAACAACTCAGTAGTTATTTCATAAATTCATTTTATCACAAGTTGAAATCTTTATCATCGGAATAAAAACCGTTTTCCAATTAGGGCAGTCCTAAACTTCTCACTTCCATTAGTACTTTTCAAATCTTGCGCAAATGTGATGTGGATCGTCAAACCGAAATATATAGGTAATTTTTGCAAAACTCTATGTTGATAAAACGGAATGTGTTTTTTTTTTGTCATAGGTATATTTACATTATGCAAGTTTTCAGTATGGGTAAATTTGGTTTTGTTGGTGAAAATAAAATATACAAGCAACAGGTGTCAGTACATGATATTTATCTAGAAATCCTCTAACAGAATAAACAATCATTTCTCTCAGGAAACTGAAACAGATATTGGTGTCCCTCAGGGGTCCATATTGGGACCAATTCTGTTCCTGTTCTATATTAATGACTTGGATAAACTTCCTGTGCCTGCATCCTTCACAATGTACGCTGATGATACGTCGTTAATCATATCGGAAAAAATGGACTCTTCCTTGCGTGATAAATGCGAAGAGGGGTTGATTTCTTTGCATGAATGGTTTTCAGCAAATTATTTGTTTCTAAATACTTCGAAAACGCTAGCACTGAGGTTTCGCCATATCCAAAAAGAATGTAATGAGTTGTCATTCCAGTCAGACGAATCGAGTCCATTGATTTCAACTAGTTCGGATCAAACCATTTTTCTAGGATTACGGATAGATAAAAATCTTAATTACCGTATCTCAAAGTTGAATTCGATTGCCTTCCAATTCAGAAATTTCCGGCATGTACTCAATATAGATCAATTGACACAACTCTACTATTCACAAGTTGAGAGTAGGCTACGATACGGTGTAATATTTTGGGGTTTATCTGCCCTAGCGAAAGATATCTTCGTTGCACAAAAACGAATTTTACGAGCAATGACGGGGCTTTCACAGACTGATTCATGCAGAGATATATTTAAAAAACTGAAAATTTCAACGTTGCCATGTCTAGTCATATCGGAGATGAGTATGCTAGTATTTGACAATAATGATGAAATGTATGTGAGGAACAAACAAAATCATAATTTCAACACGAGACAAAAGAATGATTTTTCAATTCCATTTGGAAAATTCGAAATAACTCACCAATCTCCCAGTCATATGGCTCCTAGAATATACAATGCTCTTCCTTCAAATGTGAAAAAATGCTTCACAAAACAATCATTGGAACATAAGTTGAAATCCTTTTTGACGGAACAGTGTTTTTATAGACTGGATGAATATTTGTCGTAGCAGTCTGTTGTGAAATCAATTTTATCTTTTCAGTATTATTTCATTCAAAATTTACGTGTGTAGATATATAACCATTTTGAATGTAAGCAACTGACTTTTTCCATATGGTTTGTAACTGTCTTAAGGAAATACAAAATTATTATTATCATTATTATTATTGAAGAAACGCCAGCAACAATTCTCAATATTGTTTCGGCAAAGTGAATACGCCATCAAGAGAGGTGAACTTACACCCCACGAACATATACCATACCTAATTTGGGACGCTACCTGAGAGTGATACAAGGATTATAGCTAAGGTTTCTCCTAGCGTTCTGAGATTCCTGAACAAATAACGCAAATAGTTCAATCTTTTGTTCAGGTACATACAATGATTTTGCCAGTTAATATTATGATCAATCATCAGACCCACGAATTGAGTTCCATTTGTATTGTTATTCAATACGTCGTTGACACAGACAGTTGATGATCTACAGAATTTTTGCCAGTGGTGGAATTTCACGATTTGTGTTTTGGAGGCATTAAAATATAAGAATTCAGGCTTCACCATGCAAAAACAGAGTTCAAAACATGTTCACTTTTGTGTTTGGATTCGTCCTCAACCGATACTATCATAGAGGTACCATCACACAACTTTACATGGGTCTCTGTTGCTCATCAATATCGTTTATGTACAACAGAAATGGAGTTGGACACAGTACAGACCCTTGCGAGAATCCTATGTTGATAAATTCAGTTTCAGAGGGGGTATGTGTGACTGTTTTAGAAATTAGTTCTGCTATCCTCACACATTGTAGTCGGTTAACTAAGAAAGAAGAATTCCAAACAAGAGCTGGACCACTATCTCCATAGTGGTACAAATTTGATAATAGGAGCTGATGGTTAACACAGTCGAATGCTTTGCTGAGATCACGAATGATACCTGCAGGCAATTCTCCTGTTTCGAACAAATCTATTTATTTTTTCCAACTATGAAATTGCAGCTGTATTTGTTGAACGATTAATTGCTTATCCACTCTGAGATGAAAAGCAAAACTGAAGCAAAATAGTGGAGAAGTAATATTATCCTAGTGATAGTGAATAATTGCACAGTATTATACATGTAATATACGTTCGAAATAATATACGTCCGAAACTATACATTCCGTTCCATTCATCATATCTCAACATCGCTATATTCTGAACCATAGAGATACGAAGACGATTGGATTGGCAAAAAGGTAACTATTTTGAGGTGTATTACATTGGTCGAAAAAAATCTACAGGGACTCAAAAAATATAAAAAAGGGAGAAAAAATTTTATTGTATCTGAAAGTTTCTATAATAGTAAACTCATAAATCTTCGATAGGACGTTTCGTGTCTTCACGGCCTCCATCAATTTTTTTTAAGGTGAACCTGTCTTTTTTATTACAAATAAACCTTTCAAATCCAAAATGGGTGATATAGCACTTTTGTCATTGTGACGACGATTCATCTGAAATAACTTACATCATCAGTGACAATAATTTTTAATTACGGTCCTGTCGTAGTTCCTTTGGAAATTCGTTATGATTTCATCAAAACAATCATAACAATAGGCATACTTCGACATTGCCTAACAATATCGATAAAAGCGATTGCATCATCAGTGAAATTAATAATTATCAAAGTAGTAGGAATTAAACAAGCAGGAAAATGATTTATTTTATAATGAATTGATGTTTGAAAATGAATCAAATGAATAAATGACATATTATATGCTTGAATTGACGACATCTATTTTGACTGCACATACATTGTTTGCCTATACAGTTTTTATGGTAATTTTGCAACATGGTATTATTATTATTTTTTCTTTCAGATGGTCGATATATGTAGTCGGTGTCAATAATTCTTAATCCTTCAGGTATCCTCAAACAATAAAAAATAAAAGAATGACGTCCAGGGATCGAGCTGGCCAAGAAATTGGTGCATCATTTCCAATCCATTTTTTTGGAAATTTTCCATTTAAATGTTCCGTTACTATTGCTAGCTTATGTGGAGGGGCACCGTCTTGTTGAACATATTATATTTCACGGCAGATGTTCAGTTCATTTGATACAAAATTCAAATACAGTGAATACTCATCATAAAAAAGTACCTAGTATGTTTTGCCCAAAATTCCCAACCAAACATATATTCCAAAACTTTCCTGAAAATTGGTTCCCCTATGTAAATATTCATTTGTATCATTTTACTGATGAAAGATGTCCCTGTTGAACCAACCATTGTTGATGAATCTTGATTCGTCATCCCATATTATTTTTTCACAAATATCTCCACATTCCCGGTTTTTACGTCTTAGCCACTTCATACTCCATTGAGGTGGTGAACTTTGCGGACCCTGTAGCATTTGTTATTTTTGAATGATTTTAATCCCTAGTTCGTGGCTGATTTCCTAGAGAACAATCTTGATCAGACATATTTTTATAACTAACAAATCCTGAAATACAATAAAATCATAGTTTTCATACTCTGTAGAACTTCAGTATGTACTATTTGCTTACCCATAAATCAAATGCGCCATTGTCGCTGAAATTCCATTCTAATCGTTTTCATAAATTAATGTTCGGGATTCGACGATTCGGGTGTAACTCAACAAATATATTGCTTGCCAAAAGAGGATTTATATGTGATTTATCATAAGTAAATAACATATCACTCCTTTCGTCATTTTTTTTTTTTTTTATGTTCTGGTTCCCACGGAAAGGGATATCCTGTAATGTTCAGAGAACATCGTGGGAACCTAGGGAAAGAAGGTAAGAGTTGGTGTTCTTCTTAAATTTCTGAAGGTTGTATGCCTCGGGGAACACCTCCCTAGGCAATGAGTTCCAAAGCCTCGCTGTTCGTTGGATGAACGATTCTTTGGAAAGGTCGCAGGTCGCCAAAGTGACCACGAAGGGGTGTGATGACTGAACTTGACGGGTTAATCTCGAAGAGACTGCCAAAGCAGGAACGATTGTTGATATTTCAGAAGAGCATCGCCCATGGAAATATCTATAAAATAGAGACAAATCGCCAACTTTTCTACGGTGTACATTAATACATTTTCAATAAGTAACCGATTGCCTCATCTTCTGACAGCTTCCAACAGATATCAACAACTCATTCATTTTTCCCGTAAACTGGAAATAGAAACGAAGCACGTGTTCTCGAATGATGGAAGTAGAGAGCTATTTACTTGTACTAAAACAGAAATCGTCTTTTGGAAAAAACTGATATTTTTTTCACTTGGGATTTGCGAATTATTAAAACAATTTCTAATGAAAATTGATTAAGGAGAAATGAGATTTCAAATCTACAATTTTTCTATCGGAATTGTATGATGAAGTTGGGGTATGCCAATTGTTATATTCGTTTTGACGAAATCAAAACGAATTGATAAAAGAACTGCAACCGTACCGTGATTAATAATTATTGCCCTGATGATGTAAGTTATTTCAGATAAAACGTCATTGAAATGGCGTGATATATCACTGAATTTTGATTTTAACGGTTTATCAATATTCGTAATCAAAAAGAGAGGTCGGTATTAAAAACTGTGTGTAGAACTGTGTCTGTGGGCTTTTTTTATCATATTCGACTCTTTTCCAAACCTGTAAAGTAGTTTTCAGTGCTCAGTATACCGAAAAATATAAGAGTTGTTATCAATAATAAGAGTTAAAACAATTTATTCCACCACCGCCGTAACGCTATCAAAGTAAACTACTTCAAATTCATGAGACGCCTTTTATACCGTCTGGCATATTATAATTTGCTGAACTTAATACGCCAGACACCTTGTATGAAGCAGCGGGAAAATAGCAATTCTAGAACAAAATATGTGTGCACTCAACTCTCTCCCGTTGTCTGCGACAAGAAATTGAAGCAGTTTATTTCGTGGTCTTTTTGCTAATTTCTCTTCGGGCGTCGATTCCTGCTGACTAGGAAATGTCGGATTATGTCATTTCTGTACTGCAGGAAACGGTATGCGGATGTCTGGCAGACGGGTGAATTTGTGTCTTATTCATTCGCGTTGGATTTGTTTACTGAATGAAATAGTATATTGAAGTATAAGTGGATAAAAAGGGCTTTAAAACACGCGCGATTTTTCGAGTACGGCGGCGCAGCCGGAGTATATATACAGTGCTAGTCAAAAGTCCCCTCCCCCCATCGTATCTTTTGAACGGGTATACTTATAATAATGAAATTTGGAGGGTGGGAATAAACGGATGTAGGCTTCTCAACTGGTCATAACAGGTGACGCAATAGTCATAAATGACGTCACAAGGCCACTGTGACCAATAATTTTAAATAGGACCCTATGGCAAGTGACAGCTCGTTTGAAAGGTATTGAAAATACCTATTCAGTCATACCAATTTTGTTTGGGTTTCGGCTGATTTTGATTGATAAATTGAAGAAATACGAAAATTATGGTTTCGCATTTAATTAATAAAGATTTAAGAACCAGTTCTTATAATAAGTGTTCAAAATGTGCTCCATCTACTTCCTGGCAGTAATGCATCCTATTGCTCAACTCTTGTCGTACTCGTCCCAGTGTGTCAGCGGAAATTGCCCTACATTCTTCAACAATTCGTTGTTTCAGAATGGCAATACTGTCAGGTGCTGTAGCGTAAACCTTAGATTTCAAGTACCCCCATAGAAAAAAATCTAATGGTGTAAGGTCCGGTGACCGAGCTGGCCATTCGATCGAACCTCGTCGTCCAATCCATCTACCACGATATTCTTCATCTAGGTAACGTCTTACTGCACCGTAATAGTGTGCAGGAGCACCATCTTGTTGAAACGTTATTTCCAAGTTGTCGAATTCATCTGGATTATCTTCTAGAATTTCAAGAATTAACGCCTCAATATCATTTTGTAACATCTCCAGATACAATTCACCGGTTAAGTTAGCATTGAGAAAAAGAGGCCCAACTATGTGGTTTCCCAAAATACCTGCCCAAACATTTACTTTTTCTGGAAATTGAGTATGTTTTTCACGAAAGATGTGAGGATTTGTGTCACTCCAATACCTCACATTTTGAGTGTTAACATTTCCATTGAGAAAGAAAGTACTTTCGTCACTAAAACAAATTGTCTGTATGTTTTTGGTTCATTTTATTGGACATAGTTTCACAGAATTCTAGTCTTCGGTCGGGGTCATCATCTGAAAGTTGGTGCACCATTTTTAATTTGTATGGATGAAATTTGTTTTTAGCCCACACCCTATTTACTGTCCTTTGACTGACTTCACAGATAGACGCAACTTGGGCTGTGGAAGAAGTGGGGTTTACTACCATTTCTCCAATTATGTCAATTTTTTGTCATCACTAATTGTTGGTCGACCAGATCGTTTGGCATCTTGAACACTACCTGATGCTTCAAACTTCCGAAGAAGCTCCCTCAAATAAACCCTCGATATAGGGCGATCGGGGTACCTCTCATTAAACAGTCGTTCCGCTGCATGGAAATTGTTTCTACATTCACCAATTATTAAGATAGCTGCTACTTTGTCGGCTACAGTACGTACCATTTTGCCTATGTAAACACTTAAACGTCTCGTTAAACAATAGCTTAGGTAAATTTTCAAGGTATAAACACTTTTGACAAGTAGAGAATTCAAAAACGTCAACCTTTTTGACAATTAACCAGAGGCGTACTTTAAAATCTTTATTAATTAAATGCGAAACTATAATTTTCGTATTTCTTCAATTTATCAATCAAAATCAGCCGAAACCCGAACAAAATTGGTATGACTGAATAGGTATTTTCAATACCTTTCAAACGAGCTGTCACTTGCCATAGGGTCCCATTTAAAATTATTGGTCACAGTGGCCTTGTGACGTCATTTATGACTATTGCGTCACCTGTTATGACCAGTTGAGAAGCCTACATCCGTTTATTTCCACACTCCAAATTTCATTATTATAAGTATACCCGTTCAAAAGATACGAGGGGGGGAGGGGACTTTTGACTAGCACTGTATATATATATATATATATATATATATATATATATATATATATTATATATATATATATATATATATATATATATATATATATACTCGTATTATTACTACAAAAATAGAAATAGGAACTTATAATGCATAATGGTTGAATTCGCGATGTGACATCAGTATACCTTTCGTTGTCATGGAAATGAGAAAAACAGATATTTATTTGCAATTTGTTATCAAAGATCAATATTTGTTTTCATCAGAGTTCAAAAATGAATTATTCTTATATCGAGTTTTCGAATAGTGAGGCAGAATCGCGGTTAATACCGCGAAAATCCAATGATATATATAAAAAAAAATGTGAAAAGTTCATCAAATGGATGAGCAAGAGGTATCACATATAAATGAACGAGTTGTGAGTTATATTTTTTTTGATGTTACAAGGTACTCCTGTCAGATCAAAAATTTTTCATTTATACTTCACGTTTCTCGATTTGTTGATGTTGCCATGGTAACTTTAAAAAACGCGCGTTTTTCAAAGTTCGATTTAAACACGCTGAGGCGTGCTTTGAATGGGTGAAATGGGGCACCAATAAAAAAAAATGTTGTGGGTAATGACCTAGCGAAAGTAACTCTAGATCAGTATTGGAACTGTTGAATTAGAAAAAACATACGGTACGTAGTTCAGCACTTCACTTTCATCCACTATAGTGAACGACTGTCCGAAATTATATGATTTCAAGTGGAAGTCATGAGAAGCATCAGTGCATCAGCTGTCATGTGTCCCAGGTCCTGAAAGAGTTGAACATTATTTATGGCTTTTAAATAAACATCAAACTACAATTTTCCTACACGCACAATGAATGAAGTAAATGATTGCCATACTACAAAATTTTGGGTAATGAAATATCCTCATGGTATCCGGCAAACAGATGTTTGGTTGATGAAGTGAATGAAAACGCGTTTGAGCAAATATTCCACTTCAACCGCTAATAGACTGATAATAATGAATATCATGATTGGACCAGTAGTACCTCCATTATTCTACAACTTCCATATGGATGTTTGATAATAATGACATAATTTGATTAGTTTCGTATCCTCATCTTTGGAAATGCTCTGTATACAGGGTGATTCAAAAGTACTTTTACAAACTTCAGGAAGTGATTCCTCCAATATTCTTGTATGAATTGTCCAAATAAATATATGTCCGGAAACGATTCTTTTCCAAGATACAGGGTGTTAAATTTTTATTTTTATTTTCGGTTTTTTCAAATAACTTTCGGAACACTGACCTCAATTGAACAAAAATTGATATTTGGAGGTTTTTTGAGGTGTCAAATTCGAACCTGAGTTATTATTGCTCTTACTTGTGGGGGGCGCCACCTACATGTCTTTTTCTATTCTGAAGATACATAACTTTTTTGAGCGTACCTCTAGAACATTTTTCAGTAGAAAAATCAATCCCTCTATCATATCTTCGTAAAAAAGCTACCTTTGTTACAAGTCGCTATAAGCAACCGTTTTCTAGATATTTGGGAAATTTCAAGTCGATAATTTGATAATCGATGCGTGTTGAAGTTAATACCATCATTTTGCATTTTTCAGAAGAATGCATAGGAAATGAATTTGACGTTTAAGTAAGTAGTTTTGGTAATTACATATCATGTGACAGTTGAACGTTTTGTTGTTGTGTTGGAGTTTCTGTAAGTTTTAGAACAATAATTTTGAAAGAATGGATTATTTGAACAATAATGCTCATTTAGCCGATATGCATTTCGTTTATGGCCTCGCGGATGGCAATGCCCGCGAAGCAAGATGTATTTACCAGAATTGAAAGAAGCTGTTTTGAACGCTCTCGAAGAGAATCCAGAAATAAGTACAATAACTGCTGGAACTCTCAATCCTACTCAGTCCACAGTTTGGAGAATTATTCACGATCAACAATTCAATCCATACCATATTCAAAGGGTACAAGCTCTTTTGCCACGAGACTTTCCCCAACGCATTACTATGTGTTAGTGGTTTTCGATAAAATTGGCTGAAAATCCTCAATTTTCAAGATATGTACTCTTCACGGACGAGGCAAACTCTTACCGAAATGCTATCACAAACTTTCATAACAACCATGTTTGGGCTCTGGAAAATCCGCACGCAGTTCGTGGAAGACATTATCAGTATCAATTTTCTGTGAATGTATGGGCGGCAATAATTGATAATTACTTGAGAGGTCCTTTCTTTCTTCCGTTTCGACTGAATGGCGCATCTTACAGAGACTTTCTGGAAAATGAATTGCCGGGACTACTTCAGAATGAACCATTAGAAATTTGTATCCGCATGTGGTTTATGCATGATGGGGCTCCGGCCCATTTTGGCGTGGTATTCTGGAAATTCCTTAACACTGTCTTTCCAAATCGATGGATCGGTAGGGGTGTAGAAGAACCTAACCAGGCGTGAGCATCAAGGTCCCCACATCTAAAGCCGCTAGATTTTCATTTTTGGGGACATTTGAAGTCACTAGTTAATAAAACTTCAGTAGCGAACGAGGAAGATCTAAGAAACCGAATAGTAGGCGCCTGTGAAACAATAAGAAACACACCAATAATTTTTGAGCGGGTACGAGATTCAATGACTAGAAGACTGAATGCCTGTATCTTCGCTGAAGGTAGAGATTCTGAAAAATTCATTTGAATACAATTCAGTTTCCTATATTTTATTTTATTCTAGATATTCAAAATTTCTTGAAATAAATTGTTGATATTTCTTGAAAATTTTATTAAAACAAATAGAGACTTTGCACCCTCATACAAAAATAACTATTTCAAACGAGTAAAAACAAATAGAATAGGTGGCGCCCCTTAGAAAAAACCAAAACGACTTATTTAAACGTCAAATCAATTTCCTAAGCATTCTTGTGAAAGTCAAGTCCAAATATCTAGAAAACGGTTGCTTATAGCGACTTGTAACAGGGGTATCTTTTTTACGTAGATATGATGGAGAAATTGATTTTTTTACTATGAAATGTGCTAGAAGTACGCTCAAAAAAGTTATGAATCTTCAAAAAAAAAAGACGTGTAGATGGCGCCCCTACGAGTAAGAACAATGATAACATCAGGTTCGAATTTGACACCTCAAAAAACCTCTCAATACCAATTTTCGTTAGAAAAAACGGAAATGAAAATTAAACTTCAATACCCTGTATCTTGGAAACGAAGCGTTTCCGGATTTATATTTATTCAGACAATTCATATTAGAATATTGTGAGAAATCACCCCCTGAAGTTTGTCAAAGTACTTTTGAATCACCCTGTATAATGACATGGAAGTTGGATCCGAACTTTCTCTTGTGCTCCGGGAGGAATATGCAAAAATGTGCATTCAAATCAAATAACATTTATTCTTTGAGAGAACACGAATGAATCCTGACAACACAATAATTTGCACCAAGTTTTCCAGAACGTCCCTATATGAGAGAGAACATGAGTAACAGTTATCGCAAGGACGATAAACAAACAAGAAAATTCTGAAAATCATTTACTTTTCCTTCATCAAAGGGAGGTACTATGAAATATCATGAGGATGTATTCTATGACTGACGCTACAGGGACAATTCATGAAGACTCCCTCTGAAATAATTTATTGTACATACATCCTTGAGAATGTCAACAATTATAAAATTTTGATTCGGTAGATTTGCACAATGAAATTTTTGTGTATCTATAATGAAAATTTAAAATCTCATGTACACATTGAATGGTTGGCTTCCCAAATTTTAAAATTCACAATTTCTAAAAGAAGTGACTATTAATATCAGGTATTTCTTGTACATATGAAGTGGTTTGCTTTTTGTATATGATGATATAAGTGATATAAGTAACGGTCATTCGTTATCAAAAAGTCCGTTTCGAATATTATCTGGAACATTTATGAGGCGCAAGATCACAGTAAGCTTTTTTGTGAATTTTTTGTATCGAGCCAAACAGAATGTTTTCCCAAAATTCTCAAAACAAGGCTAATTAAACCATTATATAAAAGCGGCAATGAATGAAAATGATAAATTACCCACCCTCTTTGATCTCAAATGTGGCAAAAATAATAGAAAAAATACTGAGGAAAGGGATATTGATTTGTTTCAATCAATGTGAGTCATTTTGAACAGGCAGATACTATACTTGATATAAAATCTCACATTTATGTGGCACTCAATAAAATGATCCTCTTTGTGCATATTCGCCGATCTATCCAAAGCATTCGACACTGACTGCCACCAGAAACTTCTGAAAAGATGTCATGCTATGGACTAAGAGGAGAAGTATATAATATACTGAAAAACTAATTATCTGGAAGATAACGACGAGTAACTATTGATGGAATAACAAGCGAGACTTGAACTGTTTTCTACGGGGTCCCACAAGGAACAGTACTTAGGACCATTGCTATTCCCAAATCATATTAATGTCTACTCGTAATGAAAACTGAGGGAGATATCTTAAGTTTCGCCGACAATACAGCTATTTTCTAAGAATCGAATACATGGCAGGCATTTGAAACGCTGGTAGAGAATGATTTTCTGCAAATGGAAAATGGTTCAAATCCAATGAACTGTTGTTAATGTTGAAACAAAGTACTTACCGTTTTTCTCTCATACCAGCGGCTCACCAGATATGGGTCCGTTGAATGTAGAAGAAAGCTACGAAATCCCAGAATGTGAATCATTGAAATATTTTGGGATCGTGTTGAATCGCCATCTGCGGTGTGACACATATATTAGAAATGTTGTGGAAAAGGTAAGCGGATTATTACATAAATTCAAATACCTGAGAGATATTCTTGATATTGGAAATTCAAGAATATTATACCATGCGCTAGTCGAGTCTCAATAAGAGTACGGAAAAATTGATAGGGTGGAGTGACCCTTGAAATGACGTATCGTAATTTACCTACTTACCCTAAGGACGACCTGTTCAAAGAATCCGGAGACAACTATTCTATTTGGGTATACTGAAAATTTGATACATGATACAAGAAACAAAAAAAAACCTGTATTACAGCCTTGTTGCCTGAAATATACGGGTCAGTGTAACGCATCTTTCCTTGGTCCTCTTTTCTCTTACATCCTACCAATACCTATAACAAATATTAAAAAAGAGAGTAGTTTAAAAAAGAGCTAAAATATGGATGATGAAATTTAATAGATATTTGTTTGATATTTTGAAAATAAAATATAATTCTGACATTTATCATTCATCAACTATATCATGATTCGTATTTTCCTCAAACAATTACTCCAACTTATGCGTCAAATGGCTTGATAAGGCACACACAAATGGTATATCAACTGATAATTGATATGCACACTACGGACCTATTTATGTTTATTCGCCGTGAGAACAGCTTATTGTTTCTACATTTATTTATAGTTGTTGACTATACTATTCCTCAACATATTATGATACATTTATTCATACACATCACTCAGCATAGTGTTTTCCTTAAAATATTGATTAATGGTTATATTTTAAAATAACTTTTTGTTTTCTCTTGACGTGTTAATCATCCATCCTCTATTTTATTACTGAATTGTATCATGTTATATGTTACACCCTACCCATAACTTCAAGTTTTCAATTTCAAGTCATCATAATCCATCTTCATATAGGTATCATAGCCAAATGTAACATAACACTTGAAAATGTTATACACTTCAGTGGCTTGCCTATATTTATTCGTGTTACTGAATTGTATCATGTTATATGTTACACCCTACCCATAACTTCAAGTTTTCAATTTCGTGATACTTTTTCCAATTTTATCTGGTTTTTTTTCTATCTATTATGCAGAAAAATATTATGAATATCATCATTAAAGCTTTCGATACCATTAGTCATTTAACCTGTTCGTTAAAGAGAATAGGGTTTGGAGGAGAAATTCCGAAACTCTCAGAAAGCTATTTGTCTGAAATTCGATGATTTTTTGTATGTTTGCTGTGAGTACTAACATCTCGAAAATATTTCATTCTGTTACTCGATTGGCTAGGTTTTCAACAGTCCCCTCTTGGACTATAAGCACTTTCCAAAAGTGATCATTACTCAATGCTCAAAGCACTTCTCGTCAATGCTTGCACAGCTGTGATATTCATGCCTCATATAAGATGTTTGGAAACCCTGGTGTATGGACTCATATCTGAAAATGTGTGGGTTTGAAGGTGTGACAGATATGGCCTGCTTGATTTCTTAGATAACAGCTAGTTTCGAATGATTGCTGAGTAAATGTCAACACCAAGGGCAACTCTCCTAAGAAATGTATTCGGACGAAGTTCAGTATGCTCCAAAATCGTCAAAGATGTGCATTATGTAGATTCCCACAATGAATCGGCGGACAGCGACAAACAGTACAGTTTTCTTTTTTCTTCATTACTACATCTATTCGAATCGAAGCTTCGGCTTTTCGCTTCTCTGTGTCGCCGTTACTGACGAATCATTATTTTCCCAATACTTTATTTTAGGTCATATTTTTGTGGTGATACGACGAAAATAGGCACAGAAAATGGCATAAAAAGGAAGTGTCGGCCCAGAAGTTGATTCTCGTTTGCTTTTGGCGTTTGGCTTGTTCAATTGTGGTGTGAGAAAAAATAAAATAAACCTTCTTAGTCTTAATAACGAATGTAAGTAATTAATTTTGAGTCGGCCCTAAACAAACAAGCAAATGAATTAGGTGAAGAGTAAAATGATCGAGATGCGCGGTGACATTTTGATAATTTTTCTGAAGTTATTTGATGATCTTCGTTGATTGTTTGTTTGGCGCTGACTCAAAATTTGTTACTTATATTAGCTCAGGAGCTTAGTTATTAGCTCTAAGAAGGTTTATTTTATTTTTTGTTTTCAGTTCCGTTTTTCGTTGTTTTAATTTTTTGTTAAAAAGTTTCCATTTTTCAATTTTTGGTTGCTGAAATCTACTAATTACTACCTATTTAATTTTTGATTACTTCCAAAATACTCACTAACCCACCTTACTTCAACTACTAACAGTTAAATAAAATGATTATCTACTTTAATTATTCATTGTTATATAATATAAATTATTTTTGATGGTTTTGGTTAGTTTATTTCATCACTTTGTATATGATTCCATCCCTTCATAGAATGTTATTATTGTGACGGATGTAGGAGAACACAAATAATGACAATAGGAATCTGTCAATGTTGTAACACCCTTTATTTTCGAACCCCAAATTTGCAGTATCTAATTCAAATCACTTTGCTGATAGGCTGCTCAAGTTGATACGGTTAGACCGTGAGTAAAGTTCAATTATTGACTAGTTTGTCAAAGGGGGCCACTAAAAAATTATACATCAATTAACTTGACTAGCTAAAGGCAAAGATAAACAAAAATTTACTAAATAAATGTCACCTAGCTTGTATGGGAAGGCAAATAAATATGCAGGAAATCAACTCAACAAATTCATTCCAGACTGAGAAATATTTTAACAGTGACTGAATAATATGAAAATTCATAAAAAAACTTTGAACAATGTTGCTTACTCCCTTGGAGAGTAGAAAAAAAAAATTCAATGGAAAAATTAAAAAATTCAATATACATAGCAAATTTTGGCTCCGATTAAATTTGAACATTTACAAAGATTCTTCTAGACGATGGTGATACGGTATATACCTGCGGAGAAGGTGTTCAATGGAGGGAGATGAAGAAGGCTGGTTCAGACGAAGATGGTCTCAGCGGAATGGAGTTGGAATTGGAATGAACGTTGTTGAATATCTGAGTATTCGACATATTCAGTTGTAGTATGTGGCTCTATTGTTTTAATTTATGCAAGACTTTTCCGGGACAAAACGTAAAGATCAGTTCATTTTGATTACTATTTTTTCTTTTGTTCAAATTTCAACCTTGCCAAAATCGAATTCATGTTGTTCTTTCCTTGTCATGTTAAGACAATGCTACGATGTCTTATTTCAATCGTATTTGTTTGATGTTATGAAACGAATTATGTTTTTTAACTTCACATAATTTACATTATTTTCAAGAATTTACCTGAATATGACCTGAACAATGTCGAAACTTCTAATCAAATGAAAATTACATAGACTGACTAACGCTCTCATTCCAAGAAAACAAAGAAAATATATACAGATAGTTCCATTATCATGACTGATTGTTTGAAACATGATTCAAACTGTCTTGGGGTTGCAGTCAGATGTATCTTTCATTAGGTCTCAATGATTGAAAGAAAAGTCTTATATATATATATTATATATATATATGAGTTTGCACTCAGGTGGATAATTGATTAGAAATACTCTTTGGATTACGTCGAGCTATCGGCAACGTTTACTGCCTTCCTCAGGACAACTACAAATGCATGGTTTGAGAATAAAAACTTATATTATAAATGCTAACTTACTAAGGTGGGATTCAAATTCGATTTGAATACATTCATGAACTAGATGACAATGATATTATTCATTTATTAATTGATGACAATGATATAATTACATATATAATATTTATATATTTACATACATATATATATATATATACATATATTTAAAATATATATATATATATATATATATATATTTATATATATATATATATATATATATATATATATATATATATATATATATTTATATATATTTATATATATATATATATATTGGAGAAAAAGTCCCACTTATTGATTTTATAAACTTTTAAAATGTGTTATATTGGCAATTTCACTCACCTGCATTGGTGCGGCAAAAAATCGACAGCATGTGACTGACCACACAACATACAAACACAATTCATTTCAATGAATACAAAACATTAGTAATTGTAACTGAGTGAATGTTCAAATAGTTTTGTAGAAATAACAATTCACAAATCATAACCTCAATCGAATTAAAAAGCATTCCAATTGGTTGGAAGTTTCATGAGTGACATGTCCGTATTCCGCATCAGTGTGCAGGTTGCCTAAAGTTGGCGAATGTATTTTGTAATGGCGAAATAGATCCAATGCGATGAACTATGTTAATTTGTCACCACCTATTGTGAAAAATTTGTAGGAGCACGTGAAAACTTCTAAAAAGTCTAAACAAAATCGAATCAGTGCATACACCAGGGTTTCTGGGCATCTTACTCTCATACTTATACGTGTGAAGCGCAACGTTCAATTTTATTTACGCATGTTCACTTGTTAGAATTTTTGAGCTTTCCATATGCATCCAAGAAGTTTAGGTCCCAAATGAAATAAAAACGTCTCATTGCGTACCTATTGATTTTATCTCTAACAATCAGTTCATTTTGACACTCCTGTGGAAAACATATCATGCCCAAAGAGTCTTTCTTGAGTATGGAGCATTAACATTGAACGTCAAGACTACAAGTTGGTTCAAATCCTTTATCACATCTTATATTTTTGCAATGAAATCTGGTCTCTATATGTATTTTCTGTATTTCCCTATATCAAAAATTGAATTTGTTCCAACGGATCATATGAGAATATTTTCCAATAAACAGTTTCCGTAAAGTGAATCGATCAAAATATTCCTTCGGAACTCTTTATTATAGCAAAACTCCAGCTCCCCTTGGGGATCAAGAGTCATGATTTTTCCGACCAAAAAAATTCAGCTCCGTATTTTTCCATGTCCATGCGTGATTCAATCACAGAATTTCATCGCAACTCTGAAAAAAAAAACAAATTATAGATTTTTTTAGGGGATTTCGAATAAACAAGGTTGGTTACAATTTATCCCAATCAAGAGCACATTCTGATTTATCGCTCTGCAATGCGTCACCTTACTCCAACTCATCGCTTCCGGGATTAAATTGGTGCATAGACAATTCCTGCAAACCACATCCCAAGCAACTTGTTAGTCGTCGGAACACCGTTGAAATAGCGCTTTGAGAGTGATGGAAATTACCCGCGACGATGTATGGTGCCTAATAGTTCACGGTGATCAGGGATATGCCCGGAAAATTGTTTTTCGATTGAATAGGCTGTAACAGAATAGATGCAAACGGTGAAAAATACCACACTCAAACTTTGGGGAAATGGTTATAATTGTAGAACTGAATATAAGGAGTAAAAATGGTTTCAATGCTGTCCGACAATATACATCGTATTTCTCCTCGAGATGGATGGCGGATATTTTGACGGACTCCCCCGTTTCTAATGTGACTTTATCAACGAGTTCACCTACCAATGTGACTTTCTTGTAGCCACTCGATTCGTTTGAGGTAACACAGCTCACATCAATGATACATATGTTATGCTAATTACACAGACCAAAAAAGTAACCTGAATGTATTGAAAAAAAAGCAATGCATTTCAACAATATTTTTCAACCGATACCCTATGCGATCACTATGATATTCAGTTGTTGATTGTCTGATGAAGAGGTTTCAATATGTTCACTGTAAGGACATTGCTTAAGGACCACTTTCATTGATACAATCCCCTTGAACAACGACTGTCGATCCTGGCATCAATATATGTTGTACATTAACCAATCAATTTTATTTCTTATACTAATTATCGAAACATGTATTTTATCACCGAAAGTTTTGTGTTTAATCCCTAATTGGCTTTGGTACAATGTTTATTAGAATTATTCCACCTAGAGTTCCTTGTTCAATCAAAAGAGAGTATTAACATTAATGTTTTATGTGCATTGACCAACTAACTTTATAAATAGGTTTGAATAATCAGATAGGGGGTATTGAAGCTGAAAGATGGAAAATTTGTTCCATTTTGTAACTCTCTGTAAGTTTTCATCGATATGCAATAGAGAACAATGTTATCATATTTAAAGAGCACCATTGTAATAATGAAGAAACATATCAGTTGCCATAGTGGCATTCAAGGGTAATTATTCTTCAGGATAATGAAAAAATCATCAAAATAACATTTGAAAATTGTTCACCGAACTTTCAGAAACAATAGCGATTTTGTGAACATAAACACAGAAAAAATCAAACCTTCTTCAGTTGACGCAGACTAATTCTCATTCAATGATTTCAACCAGAAAATGTGATGAATATCAGATCAGAGCACCCAATATACAAAAATATTGTACTGAGTTTCACATGAAAATATCGGGGCAACACTTATTTATTTTCAAAGAGGAATCCCAAGTTGAAATGAAATATATTTTTAGTCAAGAAAATGTTGGTTTCTAGAATTCTGCAATAAGAAATGAATTCATATTTCATATCCTCATTTCAACTAGATCAATGATACCTTCGCTTGAATCAAAAATATTATTTTATTTTGGAAAAACTAATGCTATTTTCCTACAATACAACATTTTATTTTCTATAGTTGATAAGAATACTCATGAATACTCTGAGTCTTTTCCAGATATTCACACAAAATGTGTATTTTTGAGTAAGAGTAGTTTGATTTTATTTTGTACAAATAAAATTCTATAAAGGACCAAAACATGATACTTCCATTGGAAAATTTAAATTAAAAAGATATATTACTTTAAAACAGATATCCACCAAAGTGTGGATTTCTTCAATTTCTGTGATATCTTCTCCAATGGCGAAAATATTAAGCTGAATCGACGACTTCTTGAATTGCAGGAAGTTTATCCGGTCTTCCGCTTCTTGGACGGATTTGCCTATATACAAAAATTATAACTGCAAATGAGGTATGGGGAACTTGGTCGTTTGAGTTTTTTCATGTACGTCCTTTTCAATGACTTTATTGGGCACGAAAAACCCGTGAAGGGCCCACAGAACAGTTGCATCTCGTCCATCTGGAAAACAAGTCAATTCGTGTTATTACAACTGGCTTGAAGATACTACTAATTTCTCTTTCTAGTTTTTCAAAGGTGAAAAAGTACAGAAACATATGATTACTATGATCTTATTTGACCACTATAAAGTAGACAAGGAGCATGATACAAATGAAGGCCAGGGGGCTGCCGTTCTCAAAACTCTTTGGACTTAATAAGGCTCGAGTATTGTAGAGTTCTACTTAACCCCTTCCATTTATGACACAGAAATATGGAAAAATTCTTTTTTTCAGAAGTAACAGTTATTTATTGAAGAGTGAAAACAACAGACTTTCACTTGCCATGTGTGCATCGTTAAGTTTTTTCCTATTGAATCATATGTCTCTGCAAGCATCAGGTGACGGAAAAAATTTCTAGTTTGTTGGAAGTTACATCGGAATATAAATCAATACAAATATACACTGCTACAAAAAAATTGGGGTAAACATCACATATAAAAGATTCGCGAACAAATAGAACGATACAGGTTGATTTGTTGAAAATATAAATAGGATGTTCATAAAATCAGATGTGGAATCATCTGTCACTGAAAGATAAATTTTAGTTACTATCTTCCATCGTCAAGATAACCTCTCGTGAGGTATTCATGTTGAAAATTGCAACATTCTCAATTAAATATTGATAGAAAGATTTTTCTGTGAATTGACCAGTAGTACCTCCATTATTCTACAACTTCCATATGGATGTTTGATAATAATGACATAATTTGATTAGTTTCGTATCCTCATCTTTGGAAATGCTCTGTATACAGGGTGATTCAAAAGTACTTTTACAAACTTCAGGAAGTGATTCCTCCAATATTCTTGTATGAATTGTCCAAATAAATATATGTCCGGAAACGATTCTTTTCCAAGATACAGGGTGTTAAATTTTTATTTTTATTTTCGGTTTTTTCAAATAACTTTCGGAACACTGACCTCAATTGAACAAAAATTGATATTTGGAGGTTTTTTGAGGTGTCAAATTCGAACCTGAGTTATTATTGCTCTTACTTGTGGGGGGCGCCACCTACATGTCTTTTTCTATTCTGAAGATACATAACTTTTTTGAGCGTACCTCTAGAACATTTTTCAGTAGAAAAATCAATCCCTCTATCATATCTTCGTAAAAAAGCTACCTTTGTTACAAGTCGCTATAAGCAACCGTTTTCTAGATATTTGGGAAATTTCAAGTCGATAATTTGATAATCGATGCGTGTTGAAGTTAATACCATCATTTTGCATTTTTCAGAAGAATGCATAGGAAATGAATTTGACGTTTAAGTAAGTAGTTTTGGTAATTACATATCATGTGACAGTTGAACGTTTTGTTGTTGTGTTGGAGTTTCTGTAAGTTTTAGAACAATAATTTTGAAAGAATGGATTATTTGAACAATAATGCTCATTTAGCCGATATGCATTTCGTTTATGGCCTCGCGGATGGCAATGCCCGCGAAGCAAGATGTATTTACCAGAATTGAAAGAAGCTGTTTTGAACGCTCTCGAAGAGAATCCAGAAATAAGTACAATAACTGCTGGAACTCTCAATCCTACTCAGTCCACAGTTTGGAGAATTATTCACGATCAACAATTCAATCCATACCATATTCAAAGGGTACAAGCTCTTTTGCCACGAGACTTTCCCCAACGCATTACTATGTGTTAGTGGTTTTCGATAAAATTGGCTGAAAATCCTCAATTTTCAAGATATGTACTCTTCACGGACGAGGCAAACTCTTACCGAAATGCTATCACAAACTTTCATAACAACCATGTTTGGGCTCTGGAAAATCCGCACGCAGTTCGTGGAAGACATTATCAGTATCAATTTTCTGTGAATGTATGGGCGGCAATAATTGATAATTACTTGAGAGGTCCTTTCTTTCTTCCGTTTCGACTGAATGGCGCATCTTACAGAGACTTTCTGGAAAATGAATTGCCGGGACTACTTCAGAATGAACCATTAGAAATTTGTATCCGCATGTGGTTTATGCATGATGGGGCTCCGGCCCATTTTGGCGTGGTATTCTGGAAATTCCTTAACACTGTCTTTCCAAATCGATGGATCGGTAGGGGTGTAGAAGAACCTAACCAGGCGTGAGCATCAAGGTCCCCACATCTAAAGCCGCTAGATTTTCATTTTTGGGGACATTTGAAGTCACTAGTTAATAAAACTTCAGTAGCGAACGAGGAAGATCTAAGAAACCGAATAGTAGGCGCCTGTGAAACAATAAGAAACACACCAATAATTTTTGAGCGGGTACGAGATTCAATGACTAGAAGACTGAATGCCTGTATCTTCGCTGAAGGTAGAGATTCTGAAAAATTCATTTGAATACAATTCAGTTTCCTATATTTTATTTTATTCTAGATATTCAAAATTTCTTGAAATAAATTGTTGATATTTCTTGAAAATTTTATTAAAACAAATAGAGACTTTGCACCCTCATACAAAAATAACTATTTCAAACGAGTAAAAACAAATAGAATAGGTGGCGCCCCTTAGAAAAAACCAAAACGACTTATTTAAACGTCAAATCAATTTCCTAAGCATTCTTGTGAAAGTCAAGTCCAAATATCTAGAAAACGGTTGCTTATAGCGACTTGTAACAGGGGTATCTTTTTTACGTAGATATGATGGAGAAATTGATTTTTTTACTATGAAATGTGCTAGAAGTACGCTCAAAAAAGTTATGAATCTTCAAAAAAAAAAGACGTGTAGATGGCGCCCCCTACGAGTAAGAACAATGATAACATCAGGTTCGAATTTGACACCTCAAAAAACCTCTCAATACCAATTTTCGTTAGAAAAAACGGAAATGAAAATTAAACTTCAATACCCTGTATCTTGGAAACGAAGCGTTTCCGGATTTATATTTATTCAGACAATTCATATTAGAATATTGTGAGAAATCACCCCCTGAAGTTTGTCAAAGTACTTTTGAATCACCCTGTATAATGACATGGAAGTTGGATCCGAACTTTCTCTTGTGCTCCGGGAGGAATATGCAAAAATGTGCATTCAAATCAAATAACATTTATTCTTTGAGAGAACACGAATGAATCCTGACAACACAATAATTTGCACCAAGTTTTCCAGAACGTCCCTATATGAGAGAGAACATGAGTAACAGTTATCGCAAGGACGATAAACAAACAAGAAAATTCTGAAAATCATTTACTTTTCCTTCATCAAAGGGAGGTACTATGAAATATCATGAGGATGTATTCTATGACTGACGCTACAGGGACAATTCATGAAGACTCCCTCTGAAATAATTTATTGTACATACATCCTTGAGAATGTCAACAATTATAAAATTTTGATTCGGTAGATTTGCACAATGAAATTTTTGTGTATCTATAAATGAAAATTTAAAAATCTCATGTACACATTGAAATGAGTATGGTCTTCCCCAAGATTTTTAAAATTCACAAATTCTCCTAAAAGAAGTGAGCTATTCAATATCCAGGTATTTCTTGTACATATGAAGTGGTTTGCTTTTTGTATATGATGATATAAGTGATATAAGTAACGGTCATTCGTTATCAAAAAGTCCGTTTCGAATATTATCTGGAACATTTATGAGGCGCAAGATCACAGTAAGCTTTTTTGTGAATTTTTTGTATCGAGCCAAACAGAATGTTTTCCCAAAATTCTCAAAACAAGGCTAATTAAACCATTATATAAAAGCGGCAATGAATGAAAATGATAAATTACCCACCCTCTTTGATCTCAAATGTGGCAAAAATAATAGAAAAAATACTGAGGAAAGGGATATTGATTTGTTTCAATCAATGTGAGTCATTTTGAACAGGCAGATACTATACTTGATATAAAATCTCACATTTATGTGGCACTCAATAAAATGATCCTCTTTGTGCATATTCGCCGATCTATCCAAAGCATTCGACACTGACTGCCACCAGAAACTTCTGAAAAGATGTCATGCTATGGACTAAGAGGAGAAGTATATAATATACTGAAAAACTAATTATCTGGAAGATAACGACGAGTAACTATTGATGGAATAACAAGCGAGACTTGAACTGTTTTCTACGGGGTCCCACAAGGAACAGTACTTAGGACCATTGCTATTCCCAAATCATATTAATGTCTACTCGTAATGAAAACTGAGGGAGATATCTTAAGTTTCGCCGACAATACAGCTATTTTCTAAGAATCGAATACATGGCAGGCATTTGAAACGCTGGTAGAGAATGATTTTCTGCAAATGGAAAATGGTTCAAATCCAATGAACTGTTGTTAATGTTGAAACAAAGTACTTACCGTTTTTCTCTCATACCAGCGGCTCACCAGATATGGGTCCGTTGAATGTAGAAGAAAGCTACGAAATCCCAGAATGTGAATCATTGAAATATTTTGGGATCGTGTTGAATCGCCATCTGCGGTGTGACACATATATTAGAAATGTTGTGGAAAAGGTAAGCGGATTATTACATAAATTCAAATACCTGAGAGATATTCTTGATATTGGAAATTCAAGAATATTATACCATGCGCTAGTCGAGTCTCAATAAGAGTACGGAAAAATTCGATAGGGTGGAGTGACCCTTGAAATGACGTATCGTAATTTACCTACTTACCCTAGCGACGACCTGTTCAAAGAATCCGGAGACAACTATTCTATTTGGGTATACTGAAAATTTGATACATGATACAAGAAACAAAAAAAAACCTGTATTACAGCCTTGTTGCCTGAAATATACGGGTCAGTGTAACGCATCTTTCCTTGGTCCTCTTTTCTCTTACATCCTACCAATACCTATAACAAATATTAAAAAAGAGAGTAGTTTAAAAAAGAGCTAAAATATGGATGATGAAATTTAATAGATATTTGTTTGATATTTTGAAAATAAAATATAATTCTGACATTTATCATTCATCAACTATATCATGATTCGTATTTTCCTCAAACAATTACTCCAACTTATGCGTCAAATGGCTTGATAAGGCACACACAAATGGTATATCAACTGATAATTGATATGCACACTACGGACCTATTTATGTTTATTCGCCGTGAGAACAGCTTATTGTTTCTACATTTATTTATAGTTGTTGACTATACTATTCCTCAACATATTATGATACATTTATTCATACACATCACTCAGCATAGTGTTTTCCTTAAAATATTGATTAATGGTTATATTTTAAAATAACTTTTTGTTTTCTCTTGACGTGTTAATCATCCATCCTCTATTTTATTACTGAATTGTATCATGTTATATGTTACACCCTACCCATAACTTCAAGTTTTCAATTTCAAGTCATCATAATCCATCTTCATATAGGTATCATAGCCAAATGTAACATAACACTTGAAAATGTTATACACTTCAGTGGCTTGCCTATATTTATTCGTGATACTTTTTTCCAATTTTATCTGGTTTTTTTTCTATCTATTATGCAGAAAAATATTATGAATATCATCATTAAAGCTTTCGATACCATTAGTCATTTAACCTGTTCGTTAAAGAGAATAGGGTTTGGAGGAGAAATTCCGAAACTCTCAGAAAGCTATTTGTCTGAAATTCGATGATTTTTTGTATGTTTGCTGTGAGTACTAACATCTCGAAAATATTTCATTCTGTTACTCGATTGGCTAGGTTTTCAACAGTCCCCTCTTGGACTATAAGCACTTTCCAAAAGTGATCATTACTCAATGCTCAAAGCACTTCTCGTCAATGCTTGGCACAGCTGTGATATTCATGCTCTCATATAAGATGTTTGGAAACCCTGGTGTATGGACTCATATCTGAAAATGTGTGGGTTTGAAGGTGTGACAGATATGGCCTGCTTGATTTCTTAGATAACAGCTAGTTTCGAATGATTGCTGAGTAAATGTCAACACCAAAGGGCAACTCTCCTAAGAAATGTATTCGGACGAAGTTCAGTATGCTCCAAAATCGTCAAAGATGTGCATTATGTAGATTCCCACAATGAATCGGCGGACAGCGACAAACAGTACAGTTTTCTTTTTTCTTCATTACTACATCTATTCGAATCGAAGCTTCGGCTTTTCGCTTCTCTGTGTCGCCGTTACTGACGAATCATTATTTTCCCAATACTTTATTTTAGGTCATATTTTTGTGGTGATACGACGAAAATAGGCACAGAAAATGGCATAAAAAGGAAGTGTCGGCCCAGAAGTTGATTCTCGTTTGCTTTTGGCGTTTGGCTTGTTCAATTGTGGTGTGAGAAAAAATAAAATAAACCTTCTTAGTCTTAATAACGAATGTAAGTAATTAATTTTGAGTCGGCCCTAAACAAACAAGCAAATGAATTAGGTGAAGAGTAAAATGATCGAGATGCGCGGTGACATTTTGATAATTTTTCTGAAGTTATTTGATGATCTTCGTTGATTGTTTGTTTGGCGCTGACTCAAAATTTGTTACTTATATTAGCTCAGGAGCTTAGTTATTAGCTCTAAGAAGGTTTATTTTATTTTTTGTTTTCAGTTCCGTTTTTCGTTGTTTTAATTTTTTGTTAAAAAGTTTCCATTTTTCAATTTTTGGTTGCTGAAATCTACTAATTACTACCTATTTAATTTTTGATTACTTCCAAAATACTCACTAACCCACCTTACTTCAACTACTAACAGTTAAATAAAATGATTATCTACTTTAATTATTCATTGTTATATAATATAAATTATTTTTGATGGTTTTGGTTAGTTTATTTCATCACTTTGTATATGATTCCATCCCTTCATAGAATGTTATTATTGTGACGGATGTAGGAGAACACAAATAATGACAATAGGAATCTGTCAATGTTGTAACACCCTTTATTTTCGAACCCCAAATTTGCAGTATCTAATTCAAATCACTTTGCTGATAGGCTGCTCAAGTTGATACGGTTAGACCGTGAGTAAAGTTCAATTATTGACTAGTTTGTCAAAGGGGGCCACTAAAAAATTATACATCAATTAACTTGACTAGCTAAAGGCAAAGATAAACAAAAATTTACTAAATAAATGTCACCTAGCTTGTATGGGAAGGCAAATAAATATGCAGGAAATCAACTCAACAAATTCATTCCAGACTGAGAAATATTTTAACAGTGACTGAATAATATGAAAATTCATAAAAAAACTTTGAACAATGTTGCTTACTCCCTTGGAGAGTAGAAAAAAAAAATTCAATGGAAAAATTAAAAAATTCAATATACATAGCAAATTTTGGCTCCGATTAAATTTGAACATTTACAAAGATTCTTCTAGACGATGGTGATACGGTATATACCTGCGGAGAAGGTGTTCAATGGAGGGAGATGAAGAAGGCTGGTTCAGACGAAGATGGTCTCAGCGGAATGGAGTTGGAATTGGAATGAACGTTGTTGAATATCTGAGTATTCGACATATTCAGTTGTAGTATGTGGGCTCTATTGTTTTAATTTATGCAAGACTTTTCCGGGACAAAACGTAAAGATCAGTTCATTTTGATTACTATTTTTTTCTTTTGTTCAAATTTCAACCTTGCCAAAATCGAATTCATGTTGTCTTTCCTTTTCATGTTAAGACAATGCTACGATGTCTGATTTCAATCGTATTTGTTTGATGTTATGAAACGAATTATGTTTTTAACTTCACATAATTTACATTATTTTCAAGAATTTACCTGAATATGACCTGAACAATGTCGAAACATCTAATCAAATGAAAATTACATAGACTGACTAACGCTCTCATTCCAAGAAAACAAAGAAAATATATACAGATAGTTCCATTATCATGACTGATTCGTTTGAAACATGATTCAAACTGTCTTGGGGTTGCAGTCAGATGTATCTTTCATTAGGTCTCAATGATTGAAAGAAAAGTCTTATATATATATATTATATATATATATATATATATGAGTTTGCACTCAGGTGGATAATTGATTAGAAATACTCTTTGGATTACGTCGAGCTATCGGCAACGTTTACTGCCTTCCTCAGGACAACTACAAATGCATGGTTTGAGATTAAATAAATGCTAACTTACTAAGGTGGGATTCAAATTCGATTTGAATACATTCATGAATAACATATATATATTTATTATTTATATATAATAAATATATAATATTTATATATTATATATATATATATATATATATATATATATATATATATATATTTATATATATTTATATATATATATATATATTGGAGAAAAAGTCCCACTTATTGATTTTATAAACTTTTAAAATGTGTTATATTGGCAATTTCACTCACCTGCATTGGTGCGGCAAAAAATCGACAGCATGTGACTGACCACACAACATACAAACACAATTCATTTCAATGAATACAAAACATTAGTAATTGTAACTGAGTGAATGTTCAAATAGTTTTGTAGAAATAACAATTCACAAATCATAACCTCAATCGAATTAAAAAGCATTCCAATTGGTTGGAAGTTTCATGAGTGACATGTCCGTATTCCGCATCAGTGTGCAGGTTGCCTAAAGTTGGCGAATGTATTTTGTAATGGCGAAATAGATCCAATGCGATGAACTATGTTAATTTGTCACCACCTATTGTGAAAAATTTGTAGGAGCACGTGAAAACTTCTAAAAAGTCTAAACAAAATCGAATCAGTGCATACACCAGGGTTTCTGGGCATCTTACTCTCATACTTATACGTGTGAAGCGCAACGTTCAATTTTATTTACGCATGTTCACTTGTTAGAATTTTTGAGCTTTCCATATGCATCCAAGAAGTTTAGGTCCCAAATGAAATAAAAACGTCTCATTGCGTACCTATTGATTTTATCTCTAACAATCAGTTCATTTTGACACTCCCTGTGGAAAACATATCATGCCCAAAGAGTCTTTCTTGAGTATGGAGCATTAACATTGAACGTCAAGACTACAAGTTGGTTCAAATCCTTTATCACATCTTATATTTTTGCAATGAAATCTGGTCTCTATATGTATTTTCTGTATTTCCCTATATCAAAAATTGAATTTGTTCCAACGGATCATATGAGAATATTTTCCAATAAACAGTTTCCGTAAAGTGAATCGATCAAAATATTCCTTCGGAACTCTTTATTATAGCAAAACTCCAGCTCCCCTTGGGGATCAAGAGTCATGATTTTTCCGACCAAAAAAATTCAGCTCCGTATTTTTCCATGTCCATGCGTGATTCAATCACAGAATTTCATCGCAACTCTGAAAAAAAAAACAAATTATAGATTTTTTTAGGGGATTTCGAATAAACAAGGTTGGTTACAATTTATCCCAATCAAGAGCACATTCTGATTTATCGCTCTGCAATGCGTCACCTTACTCCAACTCATCGCTTCCGGGATTAAATTGGTGCATAGACAATTCCTGCAAACCACATCCCAAGCAACTTGTTAGTCGTCGGAACACCGTTGAAATAGCGCTTTGAGAGTGATGGAAATTACCCGCGACGATGTATGGTGCCTAATAGTTCACGGTGATCAGGGATATGCCCGGAAAATTGTTTTTCGATTGAATAGGCTGTAACAGAATAGATGCAAACGGTGAAAAATACCACACTCAAACTTTGGGGAAATGGTTATAATTGTAGAACTGAATATAAGGAGTAAAAATGGTTTCAATGCTGTCCGACAATATACATCGTATTTCTCCTCGAGATGGATGGCGGATATTTTGACGGACTCCCCCGTTTCTAATGTGACTTTATCAACGAGTTCACCTACCAATGTGACTTTCTTGTAGCCACTCGATTCGTTTGAGGTAACACAGCTCACATCAATGATACATATGTTATGCTAATTACACAGACCAAAAAAGTAACCTGAATGTATTGAAAAAAAGCAATGCATTTCAACAATATTTTTCAACCGATACCCTATGCGATCACTATGATATTCAGTTGTTGATTGTCTGATGAAGAGGTTTCAATATGTTCACTGTAAGGACATTGCTTAAGGACCACTTTCATTGATACAATCCCCTTGAACAACGACTGTCGATCCTGGCATCAATATATGTTGTACATTAACCAATCAATTTTATTTCTTATACTAATTATCGAAACATGTATTTTATCACCGAAAGTTTTGTGTTTAATCCCTAATTGGCTTTGGTACAATGTTTATTAGAATTATTCCACCTAGAGTTCCTTGTTCAATCAAAAGAGAGTATTAACATTAATGTTTTATGTGCATTGACCAACTAACTTTATAAATAGGTTTGAATAATCAGATAGGGGGTATTGAAGCTGAAAGATGGAAAATTTGTTCCATTTTGTAACTCTCTGTAAGTTTTCATCGATATGCAATAGAGAACAATGTTATCATATTTAAAGAGCACCATTGTAATAATGAAGAAACATATCAGTTGCCATAGTGGCATTCAAGGGTAATTATTCTTCAGGATAATGAAAAAATCATCAAAATAACATTTGAAAATTGTTCACCGAACTTTCAGAAACAATAGCGATTTTGTGAACATAAACACAGAAAAAATCAAACCTTCTTCAGTTGACGCAGACTAATTCTCATTCAATGATTTCAACCAGAAAATGTGATGAATATCAGATCAGAGCACCCAATATACAAAAATATTGTACTGAGTTTCACATGAAAATATCGGGGCAACACTTATTTATTTTCAAAGAGGAATCCCAAGTTGAAATGAAATATATTTTTAGTCAAGAAAATGTTGGTTTCTAGAATTCTGCAATAAGAAATGAATTCATATTTCATATCCTCATTTCAACTAGATCAATGATACCTTCGCTTGAATCAAAAATATTATTTTATTTTGGAAAAACTAATGCTATTTTCCTACAATACAACATTTTATTTTCTATAGTTGATAAGAATACTCATGAATACTCTGAGTCTTTTCCAGATATTCACACAAAATGTGTATTTTTGAGTAAGAGTAGTTTGATTTTATTTTGTACAAATAAAATTCTATAAAGGACCAAAACATGATACTTCCATTGGAAAATTTAAATTAAAAGATATATTACTTTAAAACAGATATCCACCAAAGTGTGGATTTCTTCAATTTCTGTGATATCTTCTCCAATGGCGAAAATATTAAGCTGAATCGACGACTTCTTGAATTGCAGGAAGTTTATCCGGTCTTCCGCTTCTTGGACGGATTTGCCTATATACAAAAATTATAACTGCAAATGAGGTATGGGGAACTTGGTCGTTTGAGTTTTTTCATGTACGTCCTTTTCAATGACTTTATTGGGCACGAAAAACCCGTGAAGGGCCCACAGAACAGTTGCATCTCGTCCATCTGGAAAACAAGTCAATTCGTGTTATTACAACTGGCTTGAAGATACTACTAATTTCTCTTTCTAGTTTTTCAAAGGTGAAAAAGTACAGAAACATATGATTACTATGATCTTATTTGACCACTATAAAGTAGACAAGGAGCATGATACAAATGAAGGCCAGGGGGCTGCCGTTCTCAAAACTCTTTGGACTTAATAAGGCTCGAGTATTGTAGAGTTCTACTTAACCCCTTCCATTTATGACACAGAAATATGGAAAAATTCTTTTTTTCAGAAGTAACAGTTATTTATTGAAGAGTGAAAACAACAGACTTTCACTTGCCATGTGTGCATCGTTAAGTTTTTTCCTATTGAATCATATGTCTCTGCAAGCATCAGGTGACGGAAAAAATTTCTAGTTTGTTGGAAGTTACATCGGAATATAAATCAATACAAATATACACTGCTACAAAAAAATTGGGGTAAACATCACATATAAAAGATTCGCGAACAAATAGAACGATACAGGTTGATTTGTTGAAAATATAAATAGGATGTTCATAAAATCAGATGTGGAATCATCTGTCACTGAAAGATAAATTTTAGTTACTATCTTCCATCGTCAAGTAACCTCTCGTGAGGTATTCATGTTGAAAATTGCAACATTCTCAATTAAATATTGATAGAAAGATTTTTCTGTGAATTGAAAAATCCACGATTAAAATGAGAATGTTTCCCCTTTCAAAACGAAACAGGTGTTGATGAAATTAAATAGAAAATTGCTGCAATTACCTATAACTGTATTGTTCTTCAAGATGAATTCATTAACAGAGTTATCGGAAAAATGTTGATAACCCAACATCAAAATATCTTAATTCTTTCACAGAAAGAGGCAGATCGGCCCATACATCCTCAGTATTTAGTACGTTTACCCAAGAAGATATATATAGATATATAAGCGCCTGTTGGCAGAAATATGACCTGCGGGGCAAGGTCAAGGTGGAAATTAAATATTTTATGGATCATTTTGTGAATTTATGAACGGTTAGTATAAAGTATCGGAACGCGCCAATTGTTTGGTTTGTTCTACCGCTTGAAGATATTGAAAACAAGGATTTGAATTTTGAGTCAATAATTAATAATTATTCAAACCCTTTTATCTTTGGAAATCATAATTGTGAATTGGCGTAATGAAATTCGAAATGATTCAAAATATCGAAATATTTTTTAGGTTTAAAATCATAAGATGCCTGGAAACAAATGTGTTTTTTCAAACTATTCCAATGTATCCCGTATAAATAAAGACATTAGCACAGTTTCCTAGGGACGAAAAAATCAGAATAATTTAGTGTGTAGTGTTCATTTTGAGTCGGATGATTACGAAAGAGACCTTTTTTGTGAACTATTGAGTGTCGAGAGAAGGAAATGTCTCAAATATTCTGCAGTTTCATAAAAACAAATCATTGTCTGGAAGTATGCAGAAACTTTCACAAAGCGATCCAAGTAATGATTCTCTTGATCAATTTATATTACGAGCAATCATGAGAAAATTAGTAGGTAGGGCTTTAGCTCTCATTGGTTCGAAAATTGAATTAAATAAATGGAATGATATAAAAGCTGCATTATACTTAAGTTTTGGTGATCAGAGAAATATTGACTGTTTAGTGCAAGATCTAATTATTTTGCGTCTCCATAAAAATGACACCCCACATAATTTTGGCATGCGATGTGAAGATGCACGGAGTTTGATTATGACAAAATTGAATTATTTACCCTTATCAGCAGAAGAGACAGTAGTTCAACTCAAAAATTATAACGATTTGGCATTGAAAAAGCTATGTCACTTTTGATAAAAAAAGAAAATTTTCTTTACAGCCAACATAGGAGTAACAGTCTACAATTCCAAAATTCTTTCGAATCTACTCAAAACATACCAAATCAAAAAATAAATCCAAATTTTCAAAGACCTTCACAACCACAGTTCCAGCAACAAAACTTGAGACCATATTTCCAAAATAAACAAATAAGACCTTTCAACTTCTCTCAAAATAATTACTCCATACCGTTTATACAAAATCAACAAAGACCATTTGTGCAACAACCACATCAATGGCAACCAAATAATAGATTTCTCACTCAAAGACATCCATTTTTCCAACAAAACACGAATCAAATAGTTCGAAATCAACAAAAAATAGAAATTTTTAAAATCTTCAGAAACCCTAAAACCAGAATTAATGGATACTTCATTTTCACAAAAATAAAAATTCAATAATCCAAACGAAAATAAAAATTCAAAATTACTATGAACAATTCTTATTATACAGAACAAGATGGTATCCAACAGTATGAACCAAATTATTCTGATTTAGAAAATCCAAATTATGAAAATAATATTTACTCAGAACAAGAACCAGAAATACCGTCTTCTTCAGAAAATCATACAAATGTAAATTTTCTCCAGGACAGTTCTCAAGACAATCCCATATAATAAATCACAATCTTTCTATAGCAAATCTTCCAATTATATTTATCCCGGAGTTGAAAGCCAATTTTCTTATTGATACACGTAGTACTCGTAGTTTGATCAATCCAGAATTAGCTTATAAATTTAATAAAAATTTCATAACAAAAGAAGACTTCAATATTCAAACTGCCCACAATATCAGCTATCATGATGAAATTATAGTAATTCCAATTTTTAAAAATTTTTATGTGCAGGGAAAACATAAATTTTCCTTTTTCAGATTCAGTCAAGAATATGATGGAATGATTGGTATAGATTTACTCAGACAACTTCAAGCCCCCATAAATGTCAATGAAAAAACGATATCAACTCCTTTTGATGAAATTCCTAAAATTTATGGAACCGAAAAAGATACGAAACAAGAGAAAAATGCAATGAATAATCATACATTGATAATTCCAGCTAGAATAGAACAAGTTATTGAAATGCCGGTTAATAAAAAACAAGGTATATGATATTAGACTATATTCAATTCGAATATTTAGTTGAATCCCCAGAATCCTTAGTAAACATTGAAAATTATTTTGCAATCACTACCATTAGGAATTCCAATTCAAAACCAGTTGAAATTGAATTTTTGAAACCATACGAGATAGAAATTCTGAATATTCAAAATATTAATTTTATAGAAAAAATGGAAATGGAAGGGATCGATGAATACATGGACTCTGTTCAAAAATCAATTTTGAAAAATCTTAGATTGAACCACTGTAATCAAGAAGACAAACAAGCAATAAAAAATTTATGTTTCGAATATCGTGATATTTTTTAAAATGAAAAAATTCCATTGTCGTTCACTAATAAAATTCAACACAAAATTTACTTAACTGACGAATCCCCTATATATACTAAAACATATCGATATCCAGAAATACACAAAAATGAAGTGAAAGATCAGATTTAAAAAATGTTGAATCAAGGCATAATTCAAAATTCAAATTCTCCATGGTCAAGTCCCATATGGATTGTTCCAAAAAAACTTGATGCCTCTGGAAAGAAAAATGGCGTGTAGTAATTGACTACCGGAAATTGAATGAAAAGACAATTAATGATAAATATCCCCTTCCAAATATTACAGAAACTTCAGATAAACTCGGAAAAAGTCAATACTTTAGTACTCTCGATTCAGTTAATGGATTTCATCAAATCGAGATGAATCCGGATGATATTAGAAAAATTGCATTCTCTATACAGAACGGACATTATGAATTCAAAAGAATGCCTTTTGGACTGAAAAATGCCCCCTCCATTTTCCAACGGATCATGGATAATGTACTTAGAGGCCTACAAAATGGAATTTGCTTGGTATATCTGGATGATATTGTTATTCTCAGCACATCACTTCAAGAACACATCGAAAAATTGAAACAAGTATTTGAAAGACCAAGAAATGCGAATTCTAAAGTTCAACTTGATAAATCCGAATTCAGAAATAAGAAAATACCCGAATATTGACCCCTCAAATTGAGTTTAAACCTTTGAAAATTGATTCTATTAATTTGGATGATATAAAAAATATTCAGAGTGCTTTAGAAATACAAAATCAAAAAGTTGACTCCATTTCAGACTTTCCAGTACTTACTCATAGAATAAGTGTTTGGACTGTATTAATCTGTGTGACTTGGGTCCAGCTATTACACAACAATAATGGCTTTTTAAAAGATAAGGAAAAATTGTAATCTCAATTTTCATCCTGGCCAAGAATATGTATTTAAACATGTGTGTCACGTAAACCTATATAACTTTCATTGATCATGAGATATTTTATGGTCTTTTTGGCTTCTTATACACCTGACAAGTACGCACTGATGATGACCCAACGGTCGAAAGCGCTTTGCTACGATTTTAATAAATTATTTTATGTACGAAATACAATTTTCATTCATCGAGATATAATGATATCCATATCAAGAAGACGACTTGCAAACTGTTGAAAATGTTTGTAAATTTACAACTGTCTTACAATACAACATATGAGTAAAATTACAAATCAGTGTATGGCCAATAATACAAAATATGATACAATTCGAGTAAAATATCAAGACATGTGAGGAAACCTACCAAGACGAGTCGTTATTTTACAATCTTCATGTATTAACCCTACACGGATTATGATTTTACGGAACTGGTGGTCAGTTTTCAATCAAAAGTATTCAAAATTTACAAACATTGTTCGTGACTTGATTTACTACCATTTTTTGTAAAGTTACAAAAATATATTAAAACTGAAATTATTCGAAAGTCGTTGGAAAATTACAAACATTTTGAGTATTTTCACAACTCTGATTTGAAAATTGCATAATTAATTGTAATTTCAACAGAAAAAATTCTTATGCGTTTGGTAATTTTGCCGAACTGTTGGTAGATTTCCTTTCAAAAGTTTTGAAAATTTACAAACATTGTGTATGATTTGATTCTCTACTCAGATTTATGCATCAAACATTGCTAGCCTCTGCGTGTTGGAATAGTGTTTTTGGTTTTCCCAGCTTCCCTGGAAAATCTGCGTAGACACCGACTAGACAACGCTGCAATTTCGTTACTAAAAATTACTGTATACTGGAGAAGTTGATAATACTTGTGAGACTATTGCTGAAGTAACAATCAATCACTCATTGAATTGCTTCAAAAAAAATATCAAAATGTCACCGCCCATCTCGATGTCATCATTTTACGCTTTACCTAACCATTTGCATGTTTGTTTGGCGCCGACTCGAAATAAGTTACTAACATTAGTGTAGGAGCTTAGTTATTGGGACTAAGAAGGTTTATTTGATTTTTTGGTTTTCAGTTCCGTTTTTCGTCGCTTAATTTTTTTTTCTGAAATTGGGATTATATAATTCAAACTACTTATGTGAGTTATGTGTCCTCCATTTGTGTTCGTTCCAAGTTTTCTAAAACATCTTCAAGGGTTATCGTAGATAGCTTCGGGAATTTTGTGTCTTTTCGTTCGATGTTTCTGTCAATAGTGAGTACCTCCCTCGTTCCATAAAGTTTTATTTAATATTCTGCGTTGGCTCATACAGGGTGATTCAAAAGTACTTTGACAAACTTCAGGAGGTGATTCCTCACAATATTCTAATATGAATTGTTTAAATAAGTATATGTCCGGAAACGCTCCGTTCCCAAGATACAGGGTGTCTAGGTTATATCATTATTTTCGATTTTTTCAAATAACTTTCGAAATACTGACCTTAATTGAACGAAAATTGGTATTGAGAGGTTTTTTGAGGTGTCGAATTCGAACCTGATGTTGGTATCGATTTTACTCGGAGGCGCCACCTACACGTCTTTTTTTTGAAGATTCATAACTTTTTTGAGCGTACTTCTAGCACATTTTTCAGTGGAAAAATCAATTCCTCTTCCATATCTACATAAAAAGGCTACCCCTGTTACAAGTCGCTATGAGCAACCGTTTTCTAGATATTTGGATATTTCGAATCGATTATTTGATAATCGATGCGTGTTGAAGTTATTACCATTATTTTGCATTTTTCACAAGAATGCTTAAGGAATGGATTTGACGTTTGAGTAGTTTTGGTTCCGGATCTTCTATCACTATTACTAAACACGAGTGTAACCCCAAAGCTCTCACTCTTTGAGCTTCAAACAAGTGGGCAACAGCCATTCACGGATTTGGAATTTTGACTGGATAAGGACTGGAGACCGGTCTCCAGCCCTTCCCATGATGGCGGTTCTCAAAAATGGCCGAGAAAGAATTTTTAATCCAAATTCTGAAAAATTTAATTTCTATAGAGGATGCAGCTTTCACTACCCGGGATAGGTTGATAGATAGCCCATCACTCCAGGGGATGCCTGGAACGTTCAGAGCGCTAGGGGTCGTCTATGTTGTGATCAGTAGCTTCCCTCACGAAGGGTTCTCGTGGGTTATTGAGCAATCGGATACTTTCCGATTGCGGTCTCTGATTATACTCCTGATGGAAGGCAGGTTCAAGTCTTCAAGTATCCGATCGTTCCGCACATACCTCGGAGCATTCGTTATCATCCTCAAGACTTTCATTTGCGCTCGTTCCAGGACGCGAATGCTAGTCCTGCAGGTTTGGTCGCAGGCGGCTGAGGTACACAAAATGACAGGCATGAACATCATTTTATAGATCTTGACTTTATTTTTAAAGTAAGTTTACTTCTTCTATTAATCGGAGGGTAAGGTGCGCCGATTTCCTTGGCAATTTTGTTTTTGATTATATTCACATGCGGCTGCCAGGTGAGTCGACGATCCACAGTACTTGGCTTGTTCCGACCATTCTCTCCCTTCCAGAGATAGTCACTTCCCTCTCTGGGTTGTTTCTCTTGCGACCCATCGAGATCGCTTGAGTTTCATCGGGATTTAACTTCATTTTCCACTCCAGGTATCACTGCTGGAGGTCGTTCAATGCATTCTGCAGATAAACAACACCCATCAGGTGGTTGGCTGACGAGGAAAGTAAAACCATATCATCGGCGAACAGGGAGATTTTCACGTGATCGGTTCGTGGTATATCGGAGGTGAAGAGTGCGTATAATATAGGAGACAGTACTTCCCCCTGAGAAACGCCGGATCCAATTTCTCTCGGGTCTGAGGGGAAATTGTCAACCTTGGTCTGAGATGTCCTACCCATGAGAAACGACTTTATCCACTTCACCAGGCTCATAGACAAGTGGAAATCGATCAATTTGCAGAGCAGGCCTCCGTGCCATACTCTGTCGAATGCTTTACTTATGTCTAGAAGGACAATATGAGCACTATTATTGGTGTTTAGCGAAGAGATTGTATTTTTCACCAGCCTCAAAACCTGTAGCTCGGTGGAGTGAGCGCGACGAAAGCCGAACTGCTCATTTGGTAGGACATTTCTGTCCTGCACTTCATCGTCAAGCCTTTCGAGAACGATTTTTTCAGCCAACTTAGGTGAACAGCATAAAAAACTGAATGGTCGATAATTTTGCGGAAAGGTCGGGTTCTGACCTTCTTTCAGGATCATGACCACGATGGCATGCCTCCACCTTCGAAGAAATCTCTTGAGGCGCAGTGAATTGTTGATGATATTCAATAATGACTGCACCTGGTTATCCGGAAAATTCCCAATCATACACTTAGAAATTCCGTCACAACCAGGCGCTTTTTTGGAATTTAATCCTTTGATATGCGCCTTAAATTCATCCAACGTAGCTGGACGAATGACATCACGATCAGGTTCTCTTAGAGTGCGGTGAACCCGATTTTCTTGCAAAAGATCACGATCCAGATCATCGTCTGGATGCTCATTAAGTCCAAATTGTCTTTCCATCGAGTCAGCGAAAGTTTGAGCTTTGGACTCAGAGTCGTAGCACATACCGAGCTATCCATGAATAGGGGGGAAATCAGTCTTTTTTGACTTAAAATTCCAATTCAATTTCCAAAAAAAATTTCTAAATTCTCTAATGTGTTGCCAAATCTTTCGTTTCTAAACTCAGTTACGTTATTTCTAACCTCCCTATTCAACTCATCTAGACGGATTCTGTCCTCAGGAAACAGACTCCTTTGATAGGCCCTTCTGGTCCGATTTCGATCTTGAATAAGATTTTTGATTCTTCGAGGAAATTCATCCTGATTGCAGATACTCTCTTTTTTTTTGTATGTTCTGGTTCCCACGAAAAGGCATCTCCTGTAATGTTCAGAGAACATCGTGGGAACCAAGGGAAAGAAGGTAGGAATTGGTGTTCTTCTTAAATTTCTGGAGGTTGTATGCCTCGGCGAACACTTCCCTAGGCAATGAGTTCCAAAGCCCCGCTGTTCGTTAGATGAACGAGTCTTTGGAAAGTGATGTTCTGCAGGTCTCCAAAGTGACCACGAAGGGGTGTGATGACTGAACTTGACGGGTTAGTCTCGAAGAGATTGCCAAAGCAGGAACGATTGTTGATATTTCAGAAGAGCATCGCCCATGAAAATATCTATAAAATAGAGACAAATCGCCAACTTTTCTACGGTGTTCCAGACAAGTGAGCGAGTTTGTAAGCAAGGCATCACCGACGAGACGAATTGCCCTTTTTTGGACAGAATCCAATAGCCTCAGGATATGTTTAGGTGCCGCGCTCCAAATATGAGAACAGTATTCCAGGACAGGTCGGATCTGTGCCTTATAGATCATAAGCAGCTGGGTGGGGGTGAAATTGCTCTTGGCACGAAACAAAAAACCAAGTTTTTGGGATGCACTTTTGGCAATGGACCACACGTGATTTTCCCAGGAAAGGTTATTGCTGATAGTTATACCAAGCATCGATATGGATGACTTCAGTGGTATGGTTACTCCTGACAAAGTTATGTTAGGCACAGTGAGATCGACTTTTCTAGAGAAAAGACATGCTTGTGTTTTGTTTGCATTGAATTCTACCAAGTTATTAGATCCCCACTCGAGAATTGTTGTTAAGTCCATATTTATATTATTAACATTTCTTCCTCGTTCATTTCTGGTTTCACGGGCTGATATAGGGGCCCTGGAAGAGGAAGCGGTATGGAGGGTACTATCATCGGCAAAGCTGTGTACTGGAAATGAAGTTGCTTTCAACAGGTCGTTGATGTGAAGTAGAAATAGTGTTGGTGCGAGAATAGATCCTTGCGGAACACCAGCATTTATGAGTAGAGTGTCAGATGAAACTCCATCGATCACTACATGGAGAGACCTGTTTGAGAGAAAACTAGCAAGCAGAGAACACAGCTAAGGGGGCAAGCCATAAGACGGAAGCTTGGCGAGGAGTCCCTGGTGCCAAACTCGATCGAACGCCTTGGAGATATCTAATGCCACAGCTAAAGTTTCTCCATACTTTTCAATAGATAGCTGCCATATATGTGAGACGTAAGCGAGCAGGTCACCAGTTGATCTCTGATGGCGGAAGCCATATTGCCTATCGTTGACAATTCCTGAGTCTTCCAGATATTTCATGAGCTCGATGTTGATGGCTTTTTCCATGACCTTCGAAACAATAGATAGCAGTGCGATAGGTCTGTAGTTGCTAGGTAGGGCCTTTTTGCCTTTTTTAGGGACTGGCTGTACTCTTGCAATTTTCCAATTGGACGGAAATACCCCCAAATTGTAAGAGTGGTTGAACAACTTGCAAGGAACAGGTGTTAGTTCGGGGGCACATTTCTTGAGAACAATCGGCGGGATTCCGTCAGATCCACAGGCTTTGTTGGTGTTGAGACCCAGCAAAATCTTTCTGATAGTACGTTGGCGAAAGGTGATCTCGGCATGTGACTGTCAATAGGTGTGATGTTCGGGGTTGTTTTCCGATGAATCCAGAGTGGAATTTCCAGCAAATAGGTGCGCAAAGATATTGGCTTTTTCCTGTGCAGTCGTTGCTAGTGTTCCATCTTCTTTGGTTAGAGGAGGAAATGAGCTGGAAGTGAAGTTTCTTCCCACAGCTTTGGCGAGAGACCAAAATGAACGGGATCCGTTAGGACATTCAGCCAGTTTTGATCTTATTTTGGCATTGTGGGCATCTTTTGAGCATTCTATTGTCTCTTTGCATATGCCTCTAGCCTCGACATATGCTGCTCTGGTCTCAGGGCCCAGATTTTTTAGCCATCGATGGTATGCTGCCTGTTTGGAAGCCACAGCTCTAGAGCAGTTTCTGTTAAACCAGGTCTTATCGGATGATGTTCTTCTTTCGGTATTCGGTATGTAGGTTTGCATCCCCAACATGATGATTCCAGAAATTGTCTCAGCACATCGTGTTGGATCTACTGAAGAGAAACAAACTCTCTTCCATGGAAACGCTGAGAAAAACATACGAAGACCTTCCCAGTCGGCCGAATTGTAATGCCACATGAGACGGGGTGGTATTGTGCAGCTCGATGGTAAATGGAAAGAGCATGTTGTGAAGATGAGGGTGTGATCAGAGTTTCCAAGTGGAGCACAAACTTCTATTCTATACGGGTCAGGATTGGTGGTGAGGAAAAGATCTAGTGTATTGGCAGACTGGTTGTTGACATCAGGGATGCGGGTTGGTTGCCCGACCAGTTGTTCTAGACCATGAGTGATGGCGAAGGCCTCGGCTTGACGACCCGCATCATCTGTTTTGTCTGTCTGGTCTGTCTGTCTTGGAGTTCACCAGGTAAAAACAAGACATGAAAACAGTTTTTTCTGGCCAATATTTCTTCTACTTTGTTCCGTTGAACGGTTTTCGAATGAAAAAATAAATGAAAATATTCCAGGTGATGTTCCTGGCCGAAGCAATGTCAAGCACATCGAGCCTGAGATGACCAAAATGCGTCGGCTCATCCGGAGCCAACACCTGGTATTCATTCCTATCAAAATGTTGCCACAGTCGCCTACCATTCTGATTGGTGACACGACTCTATTGTTTGTGCTCAGCGTTCAGATCACCCATGACCAAAACAGGTTGATCTGTTTCCATCAAGAGTGTATCGAGCGCTTCGGGGAGTATTCGATTGTTTGGAGGTTTATAAGCACTGATCAAACGCATAGGACCACTTCTCGTGTTGAAAACAATACCTACAGTTTCTATACCATGGGTATCATCATTGGAAATGCCAAGCTGAACATGCGAATGACAGCGCTTCACCAAAATGGCAACGCCGCCACCCGGACGTCCAAGTCGATCATTTCTGCGCATTTTGTAGTTAGGAAATCTAACAGTTTCTCCATCGAAACGAGTCTCCTGCAGAAAAGCAACATCAATGTTGTTTCCTACAAAAAACTCTTGAAACTCAAGTCTATTCTGGAGAAGGCCATTACAATTCCAACTCACAGCTTTGATGAAGTTCGGAAGCTGCCTTTCACCCATTAGTTAGGGTTGAAACCGGTCGAGAGTGTTGCAGCAGCCTCAGCGAACTGTGCAAGCAGTGCCCTCATTTGATCTAAAGTCGACAGAATATATGTGGGACTATTAAGCTGAGAGGTCTGTGCAGGAGGGTTATCACGGCTGCCGGTATCGATGGTATCTCACCATACGTATTGAAAGGTTGTCAGGAGTGGCTAAAATCTCCTTTATTACATATTTTTAATTTGATTATTAAAACATCTCATTTTCCTACTCAGTGGAAAACCTCAATCTGTACTCCAATTCATAAATCGGGAGATAAAATGGATATAGAGAATTACAGAAGTATCTCTATTATGTGTGCACCTTCTAAGCTTTTTGAGCAAATTATCTACTGCAAATTATATGATCATGTAGAAAATGTAATAGCTGACGAACAACATGGCTTCATGAGCAAAAAATCCATAAATACCAACTTATTTTTATTTACTAACTATGCCAACGAAACATTAGAGAAAAAACAACAACTCGATACTATATTCACAGATTTTAGCAAAGCGTTCGATCAGGTAAACCATGACTGTCTACTGCAAAAACTTAACAAATATGGCTTTTCGAAAAATATGTTGAAGATATTTATAAGTTATTTGAGGAATAGATATTGTGTGATAAAACATAACGGAAATACTTCTGGTAAATTTCTTGCAGCTTCTAGAGTGCCACAGGGATCTAACTTAGGGCCTTTACTCTTTCTCTTGTTTATAAACGATCTTCCGACAGTTATCAAATACTCCAAGTGTCTACTGTTTGCTGACGATTTGAAAATATTTAAACAAGTACTAACAGTTAGAGATTGTGTTGCACTTCAGAAAGATATCGATAGTATAATTGAGTGGAGTATCAATTTCAAATTGAACTTTAATTTTGGTAAATGTTCTGTCATTACTATAACGCGTCAAAAAAATCCCATTAATTTTGATTATAGAATGCACGATGAATCATTGAAGAGATGTACGGAGGTGAAAGATCTTGGAGTAAAATATAACAATAGACTTTCCTTTTCTCCTCACATTGAAAGTATAACTAAATCAGCAAACAAAATGCTTGGATTCATAATAAGACAGACATCTCCTTTTATCAACATAAGAACCATGAAAATTCACTATTATTCATTAGTACGACCAAAATTGGAATTTGCTTCTATAATTTGGCATGGAGAATATCAAACACTGCTCCAAAGACTAGAAAAAATTCAAAACAAATTCCTGAGATATCTGTATTTTAGAAGACACCATATTAGACCGGACTATAATACAGTCAGATCAACTCAGCTTAGGCAAGAATTCAAGATTTATTCTCTGGACAGTCGGAGAACTCTTCTAATAATATTATTTCTATATAAAATCATGAACAACTTAGCAAATTCTCCTGAAATTGTGTCATTAATTCCATTCAACGCTCCTTCAAGACGCACTCGAACTCAAACAATGGTTCATATACCTTCAGTTTCAACATCCGCGAGGGCTCCTCTCATAATCATGCTTCGCACGGCCAATAATATCAACTCGCTAATCACATTAGACTGGAATTTAACATATAATAGATTTCGAAAACTAATACTGGATTATATAAATAATGTATCTGTATGGAAGTTTTTGAGCATTCAGCCCCTCGAACCCCTAGGTTAATTTTGTTCATGATTTAGAATATTCAGTTTATTTTAGTTAAGTTCGCATGTGTGCCGTATACATTGCTAATTTACAGGCACTATTCATGTAATTAGGTCGATAGGCCTGTATGGATATTATTCAATAAATAAATAAATCCCTGCCTGAATTTGCAGGGAAAAATCTAGGATTGTGGCGCCCCGTGTTCTGGGGGTTTAACCTACACCTTATTCGAGGACACTTGGGGCATCCTCGATAATTCGCAGTGTGCTCCCCCTCACAATTCGCACACTTTGCTTTTTCGGATTTCGGCTTCACACAATCCTTAAATATATGATTTTCCGCGCATTTGAAACAAGCGGGGGTGGCACAGCAGTTCAGTTGACAGTGGCCAAACTAACGGTAACATTGTTCCACAGAGGCCCTTGGCCTCTGTGGTTCCGCTGTCACTCTGACATTCAGGATATCTTCAACGGTAAATATGTCACGCTGTTCCTTGCTAATCAAAAATAAGACAAGAAGGAGAACTTTCTTCTCTCCGTTCAACTTATGTAGTCGTGCCACTGATTCCGGGGTAAAACCCCTGTCAACCAGCTCGGCTTTAATGTCGTCACAGGTAAGAAACTCGGGGACGCCTCTGAAGAAGACCCTGAGTTTTTATCTTCAGGAAGAGTGCATGTATGGAAAGGGATCTTTTGATCCCTGAAGATGCTCGAGATCTTTCTATAATCATCGGGTGAAGTTGGAAACATTTTTATTCCGTCGAATACGTTTTTTGCAGGTTGGTCTAACTTTATATTGTTTGATTTGAACAGTGAGTTCACTATTACCCACTTGCTCTTGCCCCTAACAGTGATAGGAAGTACCTGCTGTTTTTCTATCGTTAGTGGGTCTGTTCTGTTTGTACAGAGTCGTTGGTAAATTATTCATTAATTCAATTAACGGGTGAACCCTATTACATAATATACAAAATATAGATATTCAATAACTTAACCTACTCATTCTACTTAAAGCTCAACTGAATGAAAGTTAGACAGATTGAATTTAGATAGACAATCATGTTGAAATAAATAAAAGTAAATAAAAGTTCAACTAACAAACACGTTAAAATAATAATGGAGTACATGGAGTGTTGATTCAAGGTAACTTTTTCAGTTTTTGTTTCAGAGACGCAAAAGATGAGCCAAACAATTCAATTTGGCCATTATATTCATTTCCATACTGTGCCAACCAACAAACCGGTGAATTTTGAGCATAATTAGTAGTGCATAAAGTTGTGTGGAAAATTCTGGGATTTCTGGTTTGCCTAACTGGGACATTCAGGAAACATTTAGATAATAGAGATAATAATGTCCATATTTGTATCGTCTTCGGTCAAATTTTGAGAATTTTGGAAATTTTCCGTCGTTGCGGGGGATGCTAGAACCCTCAGTAGAATTTAAAATTTGGTTTGGGGAATATTCTAAGCCCTGGTCCGAAATGAGCGCACTGGCTGAATCCGCCCCTGGATTTCTGGAACAATCGACGTAGGATTCGTTCAAGTCCCGTCTGACAGAACTGCAAATTTTGACCTGAATTAGTATCTACAACTATTCGAGAACTTCTACGAGTGCCAAGGAAGCTTGAAGATGGTTTGAACATGCCTTTGGGTGGTGGTAGGGCTGAAAAATCATTTCTCTTGTGCTTCTCTGGAGAGGGTGTGCTGCTATCAGTTCCAACTTCAGCCTTTTTGGTGGATATCAGGTTGCTAATCACGGGAATTTTCAACAGATCATCTCCGAGGGAAGTCCCCAGCACCTCCAGGAGATCGGCCTTCGAAAGAGAGCCGATCCCCAGGAGCACTGATTTCTTCGGATCCGGACTACCTTAACTAGGGTGCTTGTCGATTTCCACTGGGTAGGATTTTTGTCGGGACTTCAATGTAGAGGGTGGATGGGGGGTTCTTCTCCTGATCTTTGGCACAAGACCGTCAACCAATTGAAGAGAAAGCTTCATAGCACTAAATATTTGCAGAGCAAAATTCGACAGTGCCGTCCGGAGCTATACAGGGCCGGACTTCGTAGTTTGGGTGATTACATATTATGTGACAGTTAAATGTTTTGTTGTTTTGTTGAAGTTTCTGTGAGTTTTAAAACACTGATTGCAACAAAATGGATTATTCAAACAATAATGGTCATTAAGCCGATATGCATTTTTTTCATGGCCTCACGGACGGCAATGCGCGCGAAGCAAGACGTATTTACCAGGAGCGATTTCCTAATCGAGTACTGCCTTCAGCTTCAACATTTACCAGTCTCCACCGTCGTTTGGCAGGAACAGGTAGCTTCAAGAGGGCAGGTGATATTATTGGAAGACCACGAGCAGTCCGAAACCCAGAATTGGAAAGAGCTGTTTTGAACGCTATTGAGGAGAATCCAGAAACAAGTACAAGACTAATTGCTGGAGCTCTCAATTGTACTCAGTCCACAGTTTGGAGTATTATCCACGATCAACAATTTTATCCATACCATATTCAAGAGGAATGGTGTAACAGAGAGAGCCTAAGGACAAATCCGAACAGAACAATTCTAATTCCCTTCACCCGGAGAGAAAACATGGGAGATCTCATACCTCCCAGACTATTCGGTGAAACATTACAAGTAGTAGAGCAGGTGAAATATCTAGGGCTGATTCCTGACAAGAAACTAACCTGAAACCCGCATCTTCAACATGTAACCAATAAAAGCAAGATAACCTTGATGTACAGGAGAGCTTTTGGAAAAACCTGGGGGCTCAAACCGAAAGCCATGCACTGGCTTCACACAGCGGTAATAAGACCAAGAATAACCTATGGCTCACTCTCATGGTGGCCAAAAACGAATCAAAGACAGGCAAAAACCAACCTTGGGAAAATCCAGAGGCTTGCCTGTCTCTGTGTCACGGGTGCAATGAATTGCACTCCAACAGCTGCAATGGAAATCATCCTAAACCTCGAACCCCTTGACTTACATGTCACTGGGGAGGCCAGGATGAGTGCATACAGACTGAAACAAACAAAAAACTGGAGAATCCGAACAACTGGACATACCAGAATCACTCATGTAATCAACATCGAAGAATTCGAAATGATTTCAGACTACATGCAACCCCTATATTCATTCGGAAAACCATTCGAAACACGAATTAATGGATGTGGATGGGCCCCGAGTATAGAATCACAATCAACTGCGGACATAGTCTGGTATACAGACGGTTCAAAGACAGTTGGAGAAACGGGTGCAGGAATACATGGGGTAAGGCCAAGAAGGGATTACATAATACCACTTGGCGAATGCTCCACGATATTCCAAGCTGAAACATATGCTATTATGGTATGCATTCAGAAGAATATAGAAAGTGGTTATAGGAAAAAACACATCTACATTCTATCTGACTGTCAAAGTGCTATCAAAGCACTCAACTCTATACAGATAAAGTCCGAACTGGTCGGGACTGCCCCAGAACCTCATCGAGCTGGCAAAACACAACCAGGTCACCTTGATGTGGGTGCCAGGTCATAGATGCATTGAAGGCAACGTCAAAGCGGACCAGCTAGCTAGACAAGCATCTGAAACGCTATTCACAGGGCCAGAACCTGTACATGAAATTAGCAAAAACCAATGCAGGACCCTGATCGACGAGTGGATGAAAAGAAAACACCAACAATATTGGGATAAAACTGTCGGGCAAATACACAGCAAAGTCATGGTAGGGCATCCAAACCGGACCCTGATGGCTGACCTTCTGAACCTGAACAGAACGAAGGTCTGTTGACTGGACACTGCGGCCTAAGAAAACACCTCAACACCATGGGAGTACGCAGGGAAACCGTGGAGTGTAGGCTTTGTGATGAAGAGGAGGAAACAGCCTCTCATATTATCTTCGACTGTGACGCCCTAAGTAGTAGGCGACACAGAACCTTTGGAGAGATCAGCCCGGAAACAGGCATGATTCCGAAGAACCTTATCAATAGACTTCTAAACCTAATTAAAGGCACAAACCTGTTTGAATGAGGAACCACTGACGACAGAGTGATACAATAGACCCCAGCTGGTCGCAGTGTCAAGGGAAGCTAAGTGCCAACCATATTTCTGGCTCGTCAGCTATCAACCAACCAACAAACCATATTCAAAGGGTACAAGTTCTTCTGCCACGAGACTTTTTTCAACGCATTACTATGTGTCAGTGGTTTTTGATAAGATTGGCTGGAAATCCTCAATTTTCAAGATATGTATTCTTCACAGACCAGGCAAACTTTGCTCGAAATGGTATCACAAACTTTCATAACAACCATATTCGGACTCTGGAAAATCCGCACGCAGTTAGTGAAAGACATTACCAGTATCAATTATCTGTAAATTTATGAGCGGCAATAATTGATTATTACTTGATAGGTCCTTCCTCTCTTCCGTTCCGACTGAATGGCGCAATTCAGAGATAATTAAAAAAAAAAGAATTGCTGGCATTACTTCAGAATGTACCATTAGAAATTCGTATCCGCATGTGGTTTATGCATGATGGGGCTCCGGCCCATTTAAGCGTTGTAGCCATGGAATTCCTTAATACTGTCTATCCAAATCGATGGATCGGTAGGGGTGTAGGAGAATCTCACCAGGCGTGGGCACCAAGGTCCCCAGATCTAAACCTGCTAGATTTTTATATTTGGGGACATTTGAAGTCACTAGTTTATGAAACTCTAGTAGCGAACGAGGAAGATCTAAGAAATCGAATAGTGGACGCCTGTGAAACAATAAGAAACACACCAATAATTTTTGAGCGGGTACGAGGTTCAATGACTAGAAGACTGAATGCCTGTATCTTCGCTGAAAGTGGACACCTTGAACAATTTATTTGAATACATTTCAGTTTCCTTCATTTTATTTTTTTCTACATATTCAAAATTTCTTGAAGTAAAATGTTCATATTTCTGGCAAATTTTATTAAAACAAATACAGATTTTGCACCCTTGATACAAAAATAACAATTTTGAACGAGTAAAAATAAATAGAATAGGTTGCGCTCCCCACAAAAAACGAAAACTATTTACTTAAACGTCAAACTCATTTCCCAAGAATTCTTGTGACAAATGCAAAATAATGGTAATAACTTCAAAACGCATCGATTATCAAATAATCGAAATTTTCAAGTCCGAATATCTAGAAAACGGTTGCTCATAGTAACAGCAGTAGCTTTTCTCACGTAGATATGATAGAGAAATTGATTTTTTTACTGAAAAATGTGTTAGAAATACGCTAAAAAAAATTATGAATCTTCAAAAAAGAAAAAGACGTGTAGGTGGCGCCCCCTACGAGAAAGAGCAATAATAACATCAGGTTCGAATTCGACAACTCAAAAAACCTCTCAATTACAATTTTCGTTTAATTAAGGTCAGTATTTCGAAAGTTATTTGAAAATTAACACCCTGTATTTTGGAAACGAAGCGTTTCCTGACAAATATTTATTTGGACAATTCATATTGAAACATTGTCAATATTGAAGTTTGTCAAACTACTTTTGAATCACGCTGCATATCTTCCTGAAAAAATATATACACCAAGTCACGAAATCAATGCGTCTGATTGCTAGCTACATCGAAGGCTCATGAATTTTCGCACGATAGTGAATTATACACTCCTGACCAAGAGGAAATAGTCATGTGTGAAATAGTATATTACGTATCAAGTGAAAAATTACCTGAGTGCGTAATTGCTTCACAACACGCAATACGTTCTACACTTTCTCTACGTCTTTTATATTCTGGGTGATGCGTTTGTTTAAGCCTTAAGTAATAAAAAAACGAAGGTAACTAAAGTAGTTTATGGTTTAATTTTCAACAACGACAAACTGAATCTGAGAAAATATGAATTTATACTATATAGTATATAAATGATGAATTTGGAAAGATTAAATTTGTATGTTTCTAAATGATTAGGAATTAATAATTATTATTATCAGTGGTATTGAAGTGAATAATGAATTTTTAACAGTGTTTTATTAGAATGGGAGCATTTGATTTTTCCGATAAATTATTCATTGTTAAAATATTTGACGAAATCTCAATATCATTATTTGTAGTCGACGTGGATGGTGAATTATTGTCGATAGATTGCAATATTCTTCCAGAAGTTGCTGTTTTGTTTACAGTGGATTCGTCTACGTATCCTTCCGCTACGGTAGGAGACTTCCATCCACCGAGTCGTTTCAGTGCCATGAAATCCCTCCCTGCGTAGACCAAAATGGTAGCCGAAGTCCTCCTGGAGTAATGACCGGTGTACAAAAATGCATCGGGCAATTTCAAGTATTCTGCAAATTTTTTCGGCACTGCTACTAGTTTATTCATTCCCACTACTTGTCCTGTCAGTTTTCCATTTTGATAATATAGCAAAAACTCACTAATAATGTCCCCTTTACAGCATTTCTCATTTCCATATATTTCTTGCAGATATTTTAGAAAATTCCGATATTTTATTTTTCGTATAAAAAATTCTTGTTTTTTACAAGCCCCAGATATTCCAATAATCAGTACTACTTTCATAAAGAGGAATTCCCGATGCGGAGCTTCTTGAAATTTTTTTCAAATTTCTTCCGCCGTAAGAATTTTTGATTTTTTCCCTTGTAGCCGTCGGACTGCCCTTCCAGATTAGTTTTTAATTTTTTATAATTTTCGATATTAACATATTGCCCAGAGCGAGGTGGGTTTAAATGTTCTGGTCAAATTATCAAAATAGGCGTGCAGAACATTTTCGGAGTACGTACTCACAAGCCTTTTTATATCTATCCTTCGATTATTGCGGCAGAATATTCTCTACAGCAGAAGCAGCGTGAAGAACAATTTCTGGTGGCGTTGCACCCACTTCAATATCGGAGTTGCTCATATTTTCAGACATACAAAGAATACTAATGAATTAAAGATAGGTTTGTGATTTATAAAGTATCGATCTGAACTTCAAATCTCAAATAATGTCAAAGTCACTGTCAAATATTCAAAAAGCAAGACAGATAAATGTCACGATTTGAGTGGATCAAGGCTAACTTGATTGTTATACTAGGCATCATAGCGAACAGTTGTGCGTTTTTATTCTTTACGCACAGTTGTGCGTGAGAATTGATTTACTTATAGAGTGAACTGTACGTAAAACGATATTTACTAATATAGGAGTAGAAAATAGTATATTACGTAACAAGAGTTGTAAGAAGCATATTATATACGCAAGACTAGAAAAAGTTACGCGCGAGCCCCAAAACGGCGAGTGCGTAATTCTAGAAGTGCGTAATTATCTTACAACTCTAGTTGTGTACTATACTTTTTCTACAACCGCATTCATTCCCATAAAAAATTAGGATTCCAATAAGTGAAAATATTTGTAATCAATGAATTAAATAACAACAAAGATAATTCAACTATAATAAGTTACTATATTACTTAGTATAGTTTACTATATTACTTAGTATAGTTTACTTTTGAATCTGATAATTATCAATTGTAACTGTGCAGTTATTGGTTGTCTGATTTTTTGTATTCTCAAAAATAATACAATTGTTTTCTGTTATTGTAGCAGTATTATTATTGGGACATGTAATTTTTGATGAGTTGGCAGTCATGTTTTTCATAGAATTATCTACATAGCTCTCGGCCTCTGCTGATGACTGCCATCCACCGTGTCTCTTTGATGCTAGCATATCGCCACCAGCATCTACAAGACATGTGGCTGAAGAGCGCCTATAGTAATTGCCTGTGTATTGTTTGGGATACGCTAAGCTCAGATATTCTGCCACTTGTTTTGGAATACTGCCGATTTTGTTTATTCCAACACATTGCTTGGTGCATTTTCCATTTATGAAATTCAAGAAGAAAGGCAAAGTCTGAACATCTTGTCCTACTCATACCGATAATTAAAACTACCTGGAATAAAAAGTATCAATACTGTTAATTTATATAATTCGTGCATACCTTCGTAAGCAAATATCTGCTATCTGGAGCGTTCTGGAGAAAGACATTTCTTTTGATGTCAATGTTTTCGATTTGTTACTCTTGAAATAATCTGTTTTTTTTTTTTAGCAAAGCCAATAGTTTAGGATAAGTTGCAATGTTGATGTTATCAAGGTTTATGTTTATTGTTGACCTTAGCATTGAATAAATTGACCAAAGTGACGATGGCTTCATTTCTCTGGAAAGTTCTTCAAAATATGCTAACTCAACATTTTCTGAAAATGAATTGATTTTCAGTTTCAGCTTCCAGGCCATGAATTTTCGATAAACTGTTTCGTATCTTCCACGAGATTTTGCTGGTAACAGATTATACGAAGCATTTTTGCTTTTTCCACTATATCGGGTGGTGTACACATTTCATCTTCGCTACTACTGGACATTTTTCACATCAATTTTTATTTGTTATTGGGGAATTATCTTCAAATAATCTTGGCTAATCCAAAAACTGGTAACAAATCGCGACACAATTTTAAAACGTCAAAATGTTATCGGCGACGCGGCCTGTTATTCGTTTCCATGGCAACTACTGAAGGCTCTATCTCATTGGTTATACGTCGTGCGATTTACTTTACAGATGCTACTGTATTGGTTTTTGGTCGTGCTCTCTGTTTACGGTAAAGTTAAATCGTAGTTTTATGTCGCACAGTGCTTGAATAGACTGTTACATAGTCGGTGAGTTGTACAAATTTCGTCATTTTCTGTAGGGGGAGTAGAAAAACATATTAACAATATTGATATAACAGATTTTATGTGTATATAGTTGATACAAATAGTGTGTTTTTTATGGGAATTTTTTTTTCCAATTATTTTATGATCATTGCATGATTGTATACGTTGTGTATCGATCTGATAGTTGAACTGAATTGAAGGTCAATTCAAACTCATATTCCTCCATATAAACAATTGTATGAAAGTGATAGAGGTGATGGAGAATATAAGCGAAGATTGCAAATGGAATTTATAGACCTCAGGAGACTTGTTTGAGATGAGGCTACTAAGTATATTCGAGAGGTCACTTTTTGATCTCTCCTTCCGTTCCTAAATGAAAAAAAATAAATTATAAACTATCTCGAGTATATATGACGAAAGTTATCAGTACTTATATAAATATCGAGAACTCCTACAGAACCCAATTCTTCAGCACATATTGGAAGTTTTTGTACCTTTTTTCAAATCTCAATTTCATCTGTTCCAACCTGGTTGTTAACGAGGAATTTGTATATCACCTATCAAAATCCTGTGACATTCCACAAGTCCAAGTGGAAAACAATAATTTTGGACATAGTTCTAACATCCACAATTGTTTCATATCCTGACGCTGCGGACAACATCCACTGGATGACACCTGGATGATACCTTCAACAGTTCTGTGCTAAATAGCCTGTGTATTTGAAGTGACATTCAAGTCATTACTAAAAATACTTTCAAATGGTTTCAATAAATATAAAGAAACTGAATACCAACCATTTCCATTTTATATTGATAAACTCAAATGGGTTCATGTTGATCGATATATCGTGGGGGGACGATAGCTGCTTCCCTATTTGAGTTAAGAAAAAATGTCTCAAATAAAAGTTGTAGAAAGCAATGGAAGCTATGTTCCAAAAATGACTACCAAGATACAGGGTCTCCGATAAATGTGTGCCTCATCAAAGTTGTGTTTTTTTAAATGAAACGCCCTATTTATTTTCACTTGATGGAATTCCTTTAGAAGGGATGATTGTATGGGTTTGAAGCAGGTGATTCGGGAGTTATTCAGAGATTCATGTCATAAAATGGGTTCATTCAACACCAAATATCTCAAAATCAAAAATTCGAAATAAGAAAATTAGTTCACCAAAAAAAAACCAAAAAGGCGCTTTCCCACAAATGAGGGGCAACCAAGAGTCGGGATCACTTTTGTCTCAGTTTTTTTAAATGGAACATCCTGTGAATAGGGTCATACCTGAATAGTCCACACTATGAGCTTGCATAAAATGTCGGGTTTGCCTATTCGATTTCCATAAGAAATGTATCTAATTTTTGAGAAATAAATGAAAAAGTCATCATAAGAGCAACAACGATTTGTTTATTCAAGAATACATTTTGAACTATGCACAAATTAAGTCTATCTACAATTTCTCTTCGAGCTTTCATTGAAGTTGATCTTGCAATAGAGCGGAAAACTTCTGTAATTATATTCTTCATGTCCTCTGGTGTCGTTGGTTTCTCGAAATAGGTTTGTGAAAATAGGAAGTGTAAAGCACAAAAAGAAAACAAAACGTGGGAGGAACAGAATACAAATCATCGATAATGTCGTATACTCACGTGAGCACGAGAAAAATTGCAAATAATACATTTCTGGAGGGGTAGCAGGGTTCTCAGTCCACACGCCCCTAGATTTTTTTCTGAGGATATGTTGAAGAAGAGGTCTATCGCGAGAAATCAACGACACCAAAAGACATGGAGAATTAGAGAAGTTTTCTGCTCTAGATCAACTTTGATTGAAGTTTGAGAAGCAATTGTAGATAGACCTAATTCATGCAGAGCTCAAAATGGAAGATTGATTGAATATCTGCGGTGAATTCGCGTTTCTTTGAATAATCTGTTACCTCTTCTATCCAGCATTGAATAAAAAAATCGCCATAGCTCTTATAATGATTTTTTCATAATTTCCTTAGGAATCTGATACATTTTTTATGGAAATCGAATAGGCAAACCCTACATTTTCTGCGAACTCATAGTGTGCGCTATCCTGGTATAGCCTCATGTACAGAGTGTTCTATTCGAAAAAACTGAGAACAAAGTTATCCCGAGTTTTGGTTGCCTCTGTAAAGAAAATAAAAAAACACCTTTTTTGAGGATATTTCGAGAAAACATTTCCATATTCCAAATTATGGATTTTGAGATATTTGGTGTTGAGTGAACCCATTTTGTGGCATGAATCCCACCATAACTTTTGAATCACTTGGTGTAAACCAATACAACCTTATATTTTTCAGAGGAACTCTTCCGAAAGAAATCAATGGGGTGGAAATTTGTAGGGTGTTTCAATCAAAAAAATATAACTTTTGGGAAATACACGTGAAAACGAAAAAACGCGGAAATATTGCTGGACTGACATAAATAAGTATAAAAAGACGGGCTACCAGCGTACTATGGAAATATCGTGCTAACCAATATACCGTATATATATATATATATATATATATATATATATATATATATATATATATATATATATATATATATTATATATATATATATATATATATATATATATATATATATATATATATATATATATATATATATATATATATATATATATCCCATCGAAAACGTACCGCAAGGCATAACAGGGCGGGAAAGAATGTTTTGGCAAAATCCAAAAACACATCAAGATTGTTTGTCAGGGGGACACATTTTGACGCAAAAAGCATAGTAAAACCTCCAACCCCCTAAGTAGGGGTGTCATCCCAAAAAAAAATTCAATTGGGCAGGGGGGTCAAGTGATACCTCATTGGAAGGAGCTTGTCATTTCCTATACAGTGCTGCTTAGTTTTTGGAAATCGATCCACTCTTTTAGAAAATATGAAGCGTTCAAACTCCAACAATAATGTGTGACGAAAAATGCAAAAATCGATGCAATTGTACTTTAAAACTTATTTATCAGTCAAGTAAATGCTCGAATTGCTGTCCGCCGACCTGCATACAGTGGTACAAGTCATTTTCAAACCGTTGTCGTACATTCTGGAGCATTTGCGGTGTCACTTCGCGTCATACGTTGATAATTCTTCTTTGCAACTCTTCTAACGTAACGTTTTGTAAACAAGGTTTTCAGGTGTCCCCACAAAAAAAAAACTGAAGGATTCAAGTCGGGTAACCGAGGTGGCCATTCAATTGTGCCCCGTCGTCCTATCTCGTCCTGGAAACGTGTCATTTGAATAATTGCGCACATTTTGGGAGTAATGCGGAGGAGCTCCGTCTTGTTGGAACATCAGTCCTACAATGGAATTTCCAAAAATACCAGCCCACACATTCAACTTCTGGGGGTGTTGCGTGTGTGACTCGTGGAAAATCCTTGGATTGGTGTCAGCCCAGTAACGGCAATTGTGGCGATTCACTAAACCATTCAGGAAGGAAGAACTTTCGTCCGAAAAACACACATTAAATAGGAAATTACCATTGTTTAACGCTCGCTCACTCATAACTTCGCAGAGCTGCAAGCGACGATCAGAGTCGTCTTCATTTAGTTCGTGCACTAAGCGAATTTTATAAGGATGGAATTTGTATTTTTTTTATCCGTTGGACACTAGTACGAGACACACTACTGCAACTTGCCCCAATAATGCTATCTCCGAAGGTTCATTTAGTAATCGATTTTCAAACTGCCTCTTTCTGTTATGAACCGAACCTGTTTCGTGAAATTTTGTCTTCAATTCGCGAACAATTTTTCCACAGGTATGTTCGTCAGGATGCCGTTGGTGAAACAACCCCGCGACCCGATTTCCACATTTATCGTTTTTGAAAAAAAGCTCAATAATTTCCACTCTTTCCGCAATTGAATACACCATAATGATGGATTTTAAAGTCAACAAATTTTAAACACGTTAACCACGACAGGTATTTAGCAACTACTTGACCTAATTTAAACGTGCAGAAAGAAACCCGATAATTTTTTACTCACTAAAAAAAATCTGCAAATCGGCAAAACCAGCGAATTTATTTCAATAATACCTACGATAAGTTTTAAAGTACAATTGAATCGATTTTTGCATTTTTCGTCACACATTATTGGTGGAGTTTCAACGCTCCCTATTTTCTGAAAGAGTGTATCGATTTTCAAAAACTAAGCAGCACTGTATATGGAATGACAAGCCCCTTTCAATGAGGTATCACTTGATCCCCCTTATCATTTGTTTTTTTTTTTGGGATGACACCCCTACTTAGGGGGTTGAAGGTTTTACTATGCTTTTTGCGTCAAAATGTGTCCCCCTGACAAACAATCTTGACGTAGTTTTGGATTTTGCCAAAACATTCTTTCCCACCCTGTAATGCTTTGCGGTACGTTTTCGATGGGCCACCCTGTATATATATATATATATATATATATATATATATCTTCGGAAAGTGATTCTTTGGAAGGTTTCATGACAAAAAGTTAAAATAAACATATTTCCCAGACGGCTTGGTTTTCGAGGTACAGGGTGATCAATTTTTTTTTTCCAAAAGTTCTTGGAGTTCACTTCGACATTTCTGACAATAACCAGTCCAAATTAGGTGAGCCAATCCATTCAACAGTGCACACGATACGAAATAATTCATTTCTCTAATAATCACAGGGTCCTCAGGCCTTGTTCAATACTTCAGATTTTTTTTTCGCCACCACTGACGGATTATGAGAAATGAATATTCAATGTTCTTTCGTTTAACATATATTTGTTCTCCTGAAGTTTTTCATTTACATGTACGGTTCAGAAGCTATAATGAAAATAGTAATGCAAACATTTTCCAGTATCGCATAATATAACGAAATTTGAGAAGCAAACATTCTCAGGAACTTCGAAAAGTGAATCTTTGAATGATTTCATGACAAAGAGTTCATAAAAATATATGTCCCAAACGGCTTGGTTTTCGAGGTACAGGGTGATCAAAATACATTTTTTCAAGAGTTTTTGGAAATTACTTCGACAATGTCGACAATAATCATTTCGAATTGGGCAAGTATGATCCATTTAACAGTGCGCACAATACAAAATGATACATTCCTCGAATAATTCCAGGGTCCTCCTATTTCCAGAGTCAAGCCTTGTTCAGCCCATCAGATTTTTTTTTCGGCGCCACTGTCAGATTACGAGAAAGGAATATTCATTAACTTGTACCGTTTAGAAGCCATAATGAAAAAATGAATGCAATCATTTTCCAGTATCTCATAAAATAATACAATTTTAAAATAAAACATTTTCAATTGAAAATTGAAAATAATTTTTTTTCTGAATTAGAAAAAAAACTACCATGGAAAATAAAGTTACTTTATGTAATATCTACCAGAAAATAACTACGTCTCCGCCACTGCGGCACGCTGGTTTTTGAACTACATCTAATAGATATTGTGAAAACCCTAAATTTCAAATTCCGATAGTGAAAATTTGCATTTTTAGTCAGATATTTGATTGAATATCTTTTTATTCAGTTCCGATAGAGGACTCATATGGATTTTTTATTATTGTAAAAAAAAAGGTTTTTTTAAATTTTTTATTGAATGTTTCCTTTTCAACATAAAAAAACTTCCAAAAGGTAATCTTGCACGATGGAAGATAGTAACTAGGGTTTATCTTACAGTCGCAGATGAGTCAACATTGGATTTTATGAATCACCAGCCACAACTCCGAAAAAGTAAATTAATGAAATTTTTCTGTTTGTGTGGAGTACAGTATTTACCGAAAATTTCTGTTTTATTCAAAAATTAATTCTTGAAAAAAAATTTGGAATCTATCATTCTTCGAAAAGAAAAGTTTGTTTATCCTTCTGTAGTAACGCAGAAACTTTGTAATCAATTCCAATTCATAAAAATAGCAAAGTGTGCTCTGATATCAATTCATTTATTGAAATATCAACAACTTGACAGTTATCGAAAGTTAAGAAGGTGTCTCATTGTCAGTTTTTCATTAAAGCATGTAGTAAAGCGACTCATTCAATTTCCCTTTGGATAAAATGGTTGAATATACGGTTTCAGAAATGGTAGACCTGCACTCAACGTATGGAATGGCTCATGGTAACGCTCGTGCCGCCAGACGAATGTATCTAGAAATATTTCCACAACGTCCCACTCCCAGTACACAAATGTTCATTGAAATGTACTCCCGTCTTCGTGAAACGAGTACTTTCAAGAGGTCTGCTGTTTTCATAGGAAGACCCAGGAGAGTTAGAAAGCTATCCTCAACGAAATTGAGCAAAATCCAGACACCAGTCCTTGACAAATTGCGGCAGAGTTGAACGCAACCCATATATTGGTAAGGCAAATTTTAAAACAGCAACAACTTCATTCCTAGCACATACAGTGTGTTCAAATTCTTCTGCTAAGGGATTTTCCAAAGAGACTAGCTTTTTGCAGTTGAATTCGAAATGAATTGGTGAGAAATTCATGGTTTTATCCACCGATGAGGCATGTTTTTTCCGTAAATCCATTAATAATTTCGACAACAATCGTAAGTGGGCTGATAAGAACTGACACGCCGTGAATGAAAACCATTTTCAAGGGACGTTTTCTGTAAATGTTTGGGTTTGAATTGTAGGGAATTTCCTTATCGGGCCACCTTTTCTACCTCATAGACTCAATGGTGACTATTACCAACATTTTCTTGAATTTATTTTACCTGGACTCCTAGACTTTGGTTTATGCATGATGGTGCTCCAGTACACTTTAGATTGGTTGCACGCCAATATTTAGAAGAAAATTATTCCGATCGCTGGATTGGGCGTGGTGGACCACAACTGTAGCCACTAGATCACCCGATATCAACCAGTTCTTTTCTTTGGGGGCACCTCAAATCATTAGTATACCGAAATCCAGTTCAAATCGAAAAAGACTTGAGGGATCTCATACAGGAGTCATGCAAAATTATAAGAAATACTCCTGGTATTTTTGAGGGTGTCCGCCAGTCTATGGCAAGGCACATAAGCGCATGCGTTGAAGTCAGCGGTGGCCATTTCCAGCAGTTGCTCTGACCTATCAATTTAAATAATGGTCCTTCTCTAAACTTGTCTTTATACCCAATGAATTTATGTTATTCTAATCCACTATTTTGATAATAAAGTTATTCACTGATTAAAATGTCCGAAATTATTTTGCCATTATAATCAACTTTGTGCAATACATATTCACCTCAAGTTCTGATGAAGAATCTATGGCTGCTCCATAACATTACATTTTCTCTACACGAGCAGACAAAATCCATTATGTTATGCGAGAGTGGGAAAATGTTTGCATTCATTTTCTCATTATAGCTTCTAAACCGTACAAGTAAATGAAAAACTTCTGGAAAACAAAAAGATGTTGAATGAAGCAGCATTGAATATTCATTCCTCATAATCTGTCAGTGTTAGAATTGGAAAGATGTAAATTACAAAGCGGGATCAGGATTGAAAAAAGTATTAATATTGTTAAACCATAATTCACTGAGTTGGAATATTAAAAAACCAAGTACATAACGTTCTCGTTATCAATAGTTGATCATTCCTCCCAATTTATTCTTAAAATACGTTCTTCCACCTGTGATAATATTACATGTTGCTGTCCGATTTTAGAAAAAAACATCATCCATAAAATATTTAGGTGTTATAATTGACCAACACATACGCTGGTCTGAACACATATCTCATGTGACAAAAAGAATAAGAGCGTTAACTCATAAATTTTATATTGTGAGAGACATATCCTCAAGAGAACACATGATTATTTTGTATAACAGTCTCGTTAAATCAATCATCAGATACTGCAGAATCGCATAGGGTACAATAATTACAAACAGCACATAGTATCTTGATCAAGATCATACTGAAAAAAGTTAGATTGTACTCCACCCTATTACTCTATGAAGATAACGACCTGCTCAATATAAAAACATTCTTTATTCATCAATCGTCACTACGAATGTACAATACCCATAATAAATTTACAGTGAAAAAAACAAGGATCGACTCACAACGGTAACCTTCGAATTCACTTTTTTAAAGATCTTTTATGTACTTCGGTCCAAAATTTTTCAACCTTATCCCAAGTGACCTTAGGGAAATAAAAAACCAAAAGACTTTTGAGAGATATGTGAAAAAATGCATACTACAGGATATCGAAAATTCCAATATATTCAAAATCGACAATGGCATATTTATCAATTTATTTATTCTACTGATTCCATGATGCACCTTAGACGCATTCCTGACCTTGTGTTTCCGTTGGTTACTCCTTATTATTTGCAACAAACTTTTCGATTATATACCCTCAAGCATTTTACACAGAATACAAAATTGAAAGCATCTGGAAGGGTGCAGAAATGCGATACAGGCATCTTTGACTAGGCAATTTCTGCTCCCGAACCAGATGCCTCTATACCGAGTGACACAGGATATCGGGCCACCCCTGTAACTTCTGCATTCGAAAATGGGTTTTTCTGAAATTTGGTATAGTTATATAAGCAACCATTTCGGATTTGATCACATTACAATCCAATATGGCGCACTTCCGGTTTCTATGAAAATGCCAGTACCTTTATTTTTTTCAAATAGAAGTTCAACAGGTCAAAACAAGTCCAAACCCCATGTCAAATGTATTTTTTTTAAAACAATTGAAATTAAAATTGTTTTTTTATTTTACCTCGTGGATAAATGGGATTTGGTCAAAGCTATTTACAATGAGTCGCAAATAACAGAAAAACTTATTTTTTTCTGAAAAATTATTTTTGTGTCACTTACTGGTTAATCAATTCAGTCACATCACATTTTGATCAAAAATTAATTTTTTTCAAATGGAACCCCTATGGGCCACCTACCTGTCTCTCTAGAACATACATTGACGAAAAAAATTACATGATTTTTTTATTTCGGTGCACTAACAAATTGTATAAATTTGAAAATCTACAACTAGTTCATGAGTTTCCTTGCAGTTCGAATAATTGTTCAACATAGTAAGCTGTGGAAAACAACATTTCTGAAGCTTGTCAACTAATTGTGTAAGTTATAGTCATAAGCACGATGATGGTGTTTCTTCAACATTCTTCTAGCGTTTTCTCGACTTACATTGCATTGGTATTCCAATTCCCGCGTCGAAGCGGTTGGGTCAAAATCAACCTAAGCAAAACGTTCATTTCTGCCTCCTCGCTTACGATCATCTTCTCCATTGTTGGGTTCTTTTCGGAATCTTCTCTCCACATTTTTGAAAAAGGTTTTTTGTGGGTGTCTTCTGTGTGGGTATTGTTCAGCGTATAACTGACAAGCGGCGACACTGTTTTTAAGACATTCTTCGTAAATTAATAACGTATCAACCTGTTTACTTCTTGTAAACCTATAATTTTGATTTTTCATTTCTACTAAACTAATTCTCGAAAGTTAACTGATTTTCAAGAGTTGAGATGGAAAGATGACAGCAAAACACAATCAGTTGAAAAGCTTCAAAAATGTTGTTTTCCACAACTTAAGTTGAAAAATTGCAAAAGAAACTGCAAGGAAACTCATGAACTAGTTGTAGATTTTTGAATGTATACAATTTGTTGCTGCACCGAAATACAAAAATGATATGTTATTTTTTTCGTTAATAAATGTTCTAGGGAGACAGGTAGGTGGCCCATAGGGGTTTCATTTGAAAAAAATGAATTTTTGATCAAAATGTGATGTGACTAAATTGATTCATCAATAAATGACACAAAAAATAAATTTTCAGAAAAAATCATGTTTCTCTATAATGTGCGACTCATTGTGAATAGCCTCGACCAAATCTCATTTATCCACGAGGTAAAATAAAAAAAACAATTTTGATTTCAATTTTTCAAAAAAAATACATTTGACTTGTTTTGACCTGTTGAACTTGAATATGTAAAAATTTACAGGGTGTTAAATTTGAAAAAGCAAAGTTGCTGGCATTTGCAGAAAAACCGGAAGTCCGCCATATTGGATTGTAATGTACTCAAATCCGAAATGGTTGCTTATATAACTGTACCGAATTTCAGAAAAGTCCGTTCACGAATGCAGAATTTCCAGGGGTGGCCCGATATCCTGTGTCACCCGGTATAGCAGCAATCAAAATATATGTACTTGTTATCAAATAAAGTTTTTGAATTGGAAAAAAATAGAGTATATATCTCTAAACAATGCTAATAGATATGTCTCTGATTACTTTGACCTAAGGTGAGATTTTTCTTGTATTCACTACGCCAGTATCACCCTCCACATCTATTTTCCACCTAAATCCGGTAGCAGTTAACTTGTGATATTATTGGGGAAATTGTCTATAAAAGCGCATTAGAAGTGTAAATGGTATGAGGCAGGATAAGAAAGACAAAATTCCCGTGTTTCTAGTTGCTTCTCCAGTACATCGAAAAAGGCATCGTTAAAAGCAGTTCTTAGTTGTCCAGAGAGCGGAAGCGCAACCTTCATTGAGGAACAGATGAATAGTGCGAGAAAAAAATATGTTTTGACTACTCAACTGATAAAGTACAGTAGGTGAAACCTATCATTCCTCGTTCGGAATAGAAAAGAACTTCGAGTATCCGACAATGAAATTCGGATTCATCCTCAAAGCAATACGTGCTAATTGAACAGGTACACTGGAGATGAAATAATTGTTCATAACATTACCACATCATTCCGACTGGATCAACTGGAAATGAGATTGTGATTACATGCACTGCATACAAATTAGACGCGCCGAGATGGATTTATGGAGCATGTCAAATATAATACAGAAAGGGGTTTGGGGTGACAGTGGATGGATAACAGCGGTATTTGTATGATCTCCGAAATTCTGGTTAAACCGTTGTGAGTATTTTGTTTTGTCGGGAAAAAAATGTTCGTCAAAGTGATGGAAATTGTAAACATGAATGAAACGAATGTTTCTATTCCTGAAAACATTCCAGAAGGCATACATTTTTCATAACAAGAGAATCAGACTCCATAGGAAATGGATTTGTTCGAGCATCACGCAAAAACTACTTGGCCGATTTCGACGAAACTTTTTTTGTTCGAAAGCGTATGTGATTTATTCTGCTTCAATAACAGTAACAGGATATGTAACGATGAAACCACATTACTTCTCAACCAAGTGCTATAAAATAAGGGTTCAATTTCTCAGAATGAAAGTCTGATTCAGTCAATTTGTAAAATTCCTCCCAACAAAGATTCGACAAAGTTTTTGTCATATTCAGGTTGAAACACAAATATTCTATTTATATATTTTCTTTCCTTTTGTACGAATATCGTTGAAGATGTGTGATTTCGTTATCATAAGGAATGCTTCAGTTTTCATGTTTTCCCACTTTATGAATACAATGGATCATTTAGAAAATTAAATTATATGAGCGTCACTGTATTTTTATGGCAACATCTGTTTTCATTATTGAGTTCTTTGAACAACAATAAGTTTTTGATATCATTTCTATTGTTAGAACTGTTGAGGTCTTCTTTTATATATATCATTTCAAGGAATTTTATTTTTCTTGGATTTCACTCGGTGGTCGGAATTCTAAAAAGACTGAACGAAGGTTTCAAACCCAAGAAATCGGAGGTCGTCAGCCACAATGGGGGCCAACATCACCAACATTTTGAAAAGTACGGTGGATGGAAATCTGAGTCTGTGCCAGAATCATACATCGAGAATTCGCTCGAAAATAGGAACAAGTTTTTTTTTGGGGGTTGAGGAAATCCATTATGGACAACACCCTACGGTTGTGTGGGGCTCCCTGACATAGGTCTACCCACTTAAACCTCCACCATGTAGGCTCGTCAAGCTGAGGTCTCCGACGACACTTGAGCCCTCTGGCCCATTGTATCTTACCTGGTACGATTTTTTCATCATGTCGTGTCCATGGTTCCCGAATGAGTTCCGCTTCGAGTTCTCTCCTAGCGACTGCATGTTCTGCAGTGGCACCTTGCGGTGCTGGAGGTTCATCTGGGCAGTCCCTGCCATTTTGTTCAGCTCCTTGAAGAGTCCTCTTTCGATCTCGGAGAACGCTCGGAATCATCACCTCTTCAGTGTTTTGAAAGAAACCGAGAAGGCTAAGAGTTGTCCTCATTCCCTTTTGGTGTTTCGTCTCGTGGTCATTTGTACCCCCGAATTAGTGAGGGTAGAGGGGTTGGTACGGCCCTGTGGTGCCTCTTGCACAGGGCTAGGGCTGATTACTCTAAGATTTCAGCATGTTTCTCGGAGGCTCCGTTGCGGCATCGCTTGTTTTAAGACCCCGGTGTCATACATCCGTCACCATGGCGCGGCTCTCACAGCTTGGATTCAGGTCTGTTTGCCAGAGCCTCGTTAGTCGATTCGCGGCCTCGCATGTGCCAAAGCGAATGACCGCCAGCTGCCACATTCAATGCGTCACTTCGGCCTGTTCACCCCATAGCACGTGAAGGTGGAGTTGGATTTCAAAGAGCAAGAAGAAAACTGTTCATCATAATCTCAAAAAAAAAATAGGTTATCATAATCTGAAACACCTGACGGCTTGACCCACCTCCGCTTCGCCGTCACTTGCGGAACAGTACCACTTTCCGCACTTGTTGGATAAATAACTATTTCGATTAGTAGATCACAGAGGCGCCAATATAAGTCCTCAGCGGGGTGTTTTGAAACCAAGCTCTATTTTCCACAATTTTTCCCAATTTACACTCAAATATATCTCCATCATTCTGCGACTTTCATATAGAAGATTTTTGGCGAAACCGCTTATTTTGGAGAGTTCTACATCACGTTGAAGAAGATACCTCACCTCGAATTATGTACGATGGTGGGTCAAATCCATTGTGAAATTTCACAATGACCATTGTAGAAAGATTGAGGAAAATCACAATCCTTCACTGTTGGCAAACTATATGCCATTTGTTCATACACAGAGAATCGCTATGGATCACCATTGATGTTTTTGAATTGATAATGTTTTTTTGTTCCATAAGAGGTTATTTTGTTCGTGTTGAGTAGGTGTCATTTGACAATAGTTTCCCTCCTATCGTCACCCATCAAATTGAATATCATGAAAAAGGTTATCTGTTAAAAACGGAAAGCTCAGATCATAGTCCATTTCGATTGAACGTTGTTACGGGTCGAAGTTACCTTTATGGATATATTGTATTCCACTGAGATTGAATTCATTCATGCTTGAAATTCTACCAAAGACTAGGATATCATTGGTCAACGCCTTCGAATTCTTTATTGAAAATCAGTTATCGTTACAACACTTCAAATTCTATCTCGATAACATAGTTGGAACTCCATTCCTGAAAATCTGAAACAGAAATTCAGTGTGAATAAATATACAACTGTATTAGTAATCACAGTACTCGCCTGGATCTTATTTTGGGTAAGGGCTTACATCGGACAGCTAACAGTAACGCAGATGTAATACACCATATTTATATGTGCCCCTGTATATTCCTGGAGGGATTTCATGTTTGAAAACTCTGAATCTGAGCTTCTCTAGTTATTTTCACACATACAATTTTGAGTGAAAAGAAATAATCCTGTGAACAAAAAGGAGAACAATAATAACCTCACTTTTGATGTGAACCAATCAAGTTATTACACAAACCTTTTCCTAGGATGTTTATATCAATATGTAGAATTATTGTCAAGGAATGAACTTTTTCCAATACTGAATATGTCGTGTCTGTTATTCATGTCATATATGAAATATGACATTTTCGGTCAATGTCAATATTTCCCTGAACAGCAAACCAGTCATTTGAAAAAGGAATTTTCCCCTCCATTTTTCTCAGCAGAAGCATGTGAAAAGCCTCGCATTTGTTTTTAAATAAATTTGAAAGTGGAAATTGTGAAAAGTGACTGTATTTGAGGACAAATCAGTCTTCTATCAACCACACTGTTGGATCTATAATTTGAACCCAATTAGTTTATTCAATTGGTCTTGTGCTAGTCGACTAGTCCTCTTCAAGGCCAACCACGGTCAAAGGTAGGTTCACTAATACAATCCGCTTGTAAATCAACTCACCTTTTGTATTAGCTTGCTTTTCTGAAAGAATGTATATTTTCTTTCAGGCTTTCTTTTCGTCTTTTATTTTATCTTCCTGTTATGTACGCCACTGGAGTGATATGTAATGAAAGAAGTACTTGTGTGGTGGGGGTAACATTTCCGAACACAGAAGTCAGTTATCGTTTTTGCTTTGTGAAGTCCAAGTGCATCGACGTTAAGATATTGATTATAATTCTTCAAAGAACCCACAATCTTTCATTCGGGAACACCTAATGATTGAAACACTAATGGATTTGAGTCTGTTCTCACTGGTTCTCTTATATATCTGTGAACTGGATATTTTCTCAAGCTATTGACATGCTTGTACAAAATTTTATTATCAATTTTTACTAGATATGTTACTTCCCTTATCTTCTGCTTATTAACCTTCAACCCTATCAATCTGCTTTGGTGACCCGCTGTTGAAAGTACCATAACCCGTACTCGCTTGCATGATTTCGGCTTCTCAATTAAGTATCACTGATCGCTTGGATAGATGTTGGCTCGCAAGTTATGTATATATGTATAGAAACTAGAATAACCAGGCCAGAGGATCTCAGATTGGTATTACTCCGAAAATCAGGTAACACTTGTCCACTACTACGGCCAGATTATCCAACACTAGTAGACATCCAAGGGCTCGCAGATATTCCGCTTGGGAATAAATGAAAGGATACCGCTATTCATATCATAATTGAATAATTTATTCAGTATTATCGATGATCAATAATACATACCTGATCAATAATACGTATCTAGTTATAGAGATCTATAGGGTAATGTAAGCCTGTGGTATGCATACTGAAGATAATACTCCAGTGATTATTTGTGACATACCAGTCTATTTGTATGTCGAAAAGTACTTGTTGTTCGGTGAATGAATATATTTCATTGTTTTCATTCATGAACTGTCAGATTTCAGTTATCATGAATCACAAACCAGTCTTCTTCTTAATTCCATTGTGCATGAAACATATATTTATTAACTACGAATATTGATAACTGGCCGTTAGAGCAATGCAATGAAAATGAAGTCGTGTTATGTCTTTCCTTGCCATATTGGCAGCCGTTGTTATAGCAACCGAACATCAACCAATACATGTCACGCCTCCATTTCCCCCCATGCGCATCAATTCAACGTTGCCGAATAGAAAGAGTCCGAACGATGGTCATGCTTAATATGTTTTGGTTTTACATTTGCTGTCTTTATTATCAATATTGGTACCAAATACATATATGGCAAGAAAATTATAAAAAAAATCAAGGTGAATGAAAGTTGGGCACATGAAAATGAAGTGTCTAGTTTTAGTGTAATTGATCAAGTTAGTTTCAAATTACTGTACAAGTCATGATATATACTTGGAAAAATTTTTATTTTGTTGAAATCGAAAACTTGAAGGTAGGAAATGATGAAAAATAAATTGAATATTGCACAGCAATGAATAAATCGATAAAAGTCATTGTTATTTGCATCTACAGATTTCCAGCTGGCAAAGTAGATATTGTCCTCAACTCTCTTTATGAATTGCTTTCCGATCTGACTGAAAAGTTCAAAGACTTCACAAATTGACTGGATCCCGTGCTCAAATGAAACCAATACAAATACCGCATTTGAAAAAAATCAACATTATCTTCAATGATTGTTTCGAAAAATCATTGCCTTCGGAAAAACTCAAATTGAAGAATAATACCCCTAAGACTGGATGGCTTACTCCAGCAAAACAAAACTCTTGCAGAAATTAGCGTTGTCTTTTAATATCAAGAGGTTCACAAAAAAAATATATTTCGGAATACATCTCAGATTATAGCAGAACAGTGAACAACATTATGAAAGAATCCAGAGAAAAGCATTTTCTGTATCTGGTGAATAAATCTGATAATAAAATAAAAACTACATGGAGTATTATAAATGATAATCTCAAACCAAAAACTGATGAATATTGCAGATCCAATATCACTGAAGATGAATGATTGAATAATCGAACAACTCTATGAGGTTGCCAACCACTTCAATTCCTATTTTCTCAATGCTGCAAGTGAAATGAACAAAAATCGCAACTGTACTTATACTACATCTCACTATATGAAAAATATACGAGTCTCCCATAATGGTTCACTTTTTTTGAGACCTGTCTGTAAATCTGATGTGGAATGTGTAGCTAAGAAATTGACAAATAGAAAAATTTCAGGTATGATGGGATCCTGATTTGTCAAAAAATGGTATCGAATTACTTAAAACTGTTCTTACCCATCTGATCAACTTGTCCTTGGCAACCAGTATTTTTTCAGATAGCCTCAAAATGGTAATTATCAAACCGTTAGTCAAGAAAGGAAATAAAAATCAACATATTAGAGAAAAAACAATATGGTTTTCGATCAGAAAAAAGCACAGGCGATGCTGCATTCGATTCACTTAACAAAATCAATACCACTTCTCATATTTTGCGATTTATCGAAGACGTTCGATTGTGTTAATCATGCAATTCGTTTGGAAAAATTATGTCATTATTGTTTTTATAGTACATCATATTACTGGATTGATTCTTATCTGGAAAACGCGAAGTATACGTGGAAGTGCAAACACGAAACCATACTTATCTCTCAAAGAATCGATCTGATTTCAGAATTTTAAAATTCGGTGTACCTCAAGGATCAATATTAGGACCTTCGCTATTTTTGTTATACATAAATGACCTGGTACAGAGCTTTCCAACAATGTCCTCTTTTCATTTGCGGATGACACAAGTATTCTTTATTCAAATGAAGATATAGATGAATTGGTAACAAACTCAGGGAATGCGATGAATGACATCATGGAGTGGTTCACATCAAACTAACTGTTGATAAATTTCAATAAAATATTAAGTATGATGATTCACCCAAACAAATTTTGCAAACAACCTGAAATTATCACAAAATATGGAGTATTGAAGCTAACTACAGAAACCAAATTCTTAAGTTACATTCTTGATGGGAAGTTAGACTGGAGGATGCTTATAGCAGCGATGAATAGAAAGCTATCCAGTGCCATATATGCAATAAAAACTATTGAAAATGAAGTCAGTTTCAACGTAGCAAAGACTGTATATTTCAGCTATTTCCAGAGCACACTCTCTTACGGTATCGAATTTTGGGGAAATTCAGTCGACAGCACCTCTCCACTGATTCTACAAAAAAGAGCTATTCATGCTCTCTTGGGACTGCAAAAGACACAATTATGTGAAGAACTCTTTTTTAATTTGAAAATATTCACACTGGTCAACATGTACATATTCAAAGTCGCAATAGCTGCATTCAAAAGAAAATTTTCTGACATTCACAATTACAACACTCGAAACAAAGGTGATTTTTTGACACCATCATTCAATTACGAAATGAACCGAAAAGGACCATTATCCATGGGAATGAAAATACTTAACAAACTACCTAACTCTTTCGAAAATATAACTTCATTAAACAAATTCAAAAAAATATTGAGAAAATGTCTACAAACTAAAGTATACTCGATGGAAGAAAATTGTATTTCGTGCATAAAATAATTTATTAAAATCGTAGCAAAGCGCTTTCGACCCTTAGGTCATCATCAGCGCGTACCTGAGAGTAAGTGATATTGATAGAGAACAAGTTACTGAAACATTTTTTTTAAGAAAGAAAATTGAAATATTTTAAATGTGAAGTTATTCACTCGTCAGATGTACAAGAAGCCAAAAAGACCATAAAATATCTCATGCTCAATGAGTGTTTCATAAGTTCACGTGACAAACAAGTTGAAAAAACATATCCTAGGATATGTTTCTTCAACAAGTTTGTCACGTGAACTTATGCAACACTCATTGATCATGAGATATTTTATGGTCTTCTTGGCTTCTCGTACACCTGACGAGTAAGTAACCTCACATTTAAAATATTTCAATTTTATTTTTCAAAATAAATTTTTCAGTTATTTGTTCTCTATCAATATTACTTACTTTCAGGTACGCACTGATGATAACCTAAGGGTCGAAAGCGCTTTGCTACGATTTCAATAAATTATTATATGCACGAAATACAATTTTCTTCCATCGATTATATCGATACGTGCACACAGTCATACTTTTAACTTAAAGTATACTATACTCCCAATGAAGTTTCAGATGACTCACATCTATAATTTCTACCTTCAAGTGGAAGAGTATTACTTTAAAATAATATTTATGTTTGAAGTATGAAAAAATAAAAACCTTTCTTTCTCGTGTGCTCTATGAGCGAAACTCGTATGCTCTATGAGCCTGTCTATCTGTCTGATAGAAACCCTGCATAAGTCACCTATCTATTCTTGGAAACCCACATACCGAGGGCAAGAATAGAGCACAAGTGACAACGTGCCTTCGCATTTTCGAAATTTCTCGAATTCCAAGATAGGTTATACTCTATTCTGTTCTTTTGAGTGAAATTATACAAAAATATTACGTAGGTCTAGGGAGATAAGACACCTTCAGCTGTTCAAACTTGTCATACTTTTAGAACAAATTAATGAATCGTGGAATTTACCAAGATAATGAAATTGCGTTTGATGTATGAAGTTCACCCGATTTATATTCATCTATGTATCTGAAGAAATAAATATTCCATCTTTATTCAGTTCTGATTGAACTATCGTTCAGTGCAATACGAGAACAATATTATTAACTTCATTTTGAAAATAGAATCGTGTTATTTGTTGGATTTTTCGTAGAACACATGGAACGGATATAATCATGCAAGTACTGGATTTACTGTTTGAGTTCTGTTCAATATCCCGCAATATCAACCGACTTTCAACACTTCTGCATACAAGCTGTTATAAATTCAGTGGATGTTACACCGTGTTTGAGTTCCAATTAAGCACGTAACTTCCAATATTCCGCCAAGTTGATTTTGACGCATTGCAGCACTAACTTAGGGGTTACGATGTCACCAGGACTGATAACATTTTGGCATATCTGGAGAGAATCAATTTCCATCAAGACGACGTTTCTAATAGCTATACTCCGGTTGACACCTACCATAAGACGCCTAATGAACGACTCCGGGCGAATTCAAATAAGCGCGTTATCGCTGAACGCGTCACCGCTCACCAACAGAAGACTTAAGGTCGAGATGGATTCCGCCTGGAGCAAAGATGTGAATTGTGGCGGGTGTAAAAGTATCTCACAGTGCGTAGGCTAAGGGAATGAAATTTGATTAATTGTATAGGGGGAATCCAGAAGATTCCGAATTCTCGGAAATAATTCCACTGAATGAGATTCAGTGGAATTATTCCAAAGAGGGCAAATGATATAGAAAAGGGAAAGAGTTTATCTTTCATTTGCAGGTGAATCCAGATATGATTTCATCAAATCATATCTGGATTCATCTGCATCTCCATCAACACCTAATTTCGTTACTCTGTGATAGTTTTCACGTGATATCCCATCATCATTCAACATTTCGTTACTCTTTAATAGTTTCCACATGGAATACGATCATAATTCATAAAAAAACGTTAGATATTGGCTTTATCCGTTGGTACCATTTCCACTTTCTGCATGGCAGTTCGATATCTAGGTAACTGACAGGTCGAAAGCTGCATGAAATATTTGAGTTGGTAGGACTGGATTTGGAGTAAACAAAAAAAGGAAGACTGCTTGACATGCTCTCTTGGGCTGTTAACTCGATTGATTTAGAATTTCTGATTTTTTGGGAATTTTCAAAGGTTTCGCATTTCGGATACAAAATGTCATATATTCTTAACTTTATAATTAGTTCACATTTCAACCAATACTTTGGCATAGTCCACACATTGATCAATTGAAAATCATTTCATATTGAATTCTCATGTGAGCACACAAAATGGCTGCATGTGCGTCTCGTTTTTCGAAATTTAAATATTTTCATTCATTTCAATGATGAAAGATTGTTTATTAAGCCCGCTTGGTAAGTAAGCCCGACAACTTATGTCATTATTTTCATTTGACGACATTCTTGTCCAACCTCAAACTGGTTATTCACGAGTTTAGGTGATTTCATTGAGAAAGTGTCTAAGAACCCGTTTCTTCTCGTGTTCCAACTGTTTCTAGTTCACGAATCCCTTCTTGGAAAATCAGAGGACATTGAAAGAAATACGACCAGTGAAGCGAGAAATCGGTGATATCTCCTACCTCAGGCACGACCCAAAATGATGGTTTTGACGAGAATGTATCTAGCATCTTGGAGAGATGGAATTCTAAGGAAAGTATTTGCTTTCATTTTTTTTCACTGTAATCAGTAGAAGCTAGACTTACTTGTGAATATTTGATCTCTTGACCAGATCTTTCTCTGACCATTTTCTATCTTTTTCGAAGCAAATTATAGCCAAATTATGAACTTTTATCTCCAAACCTTACAAAACTTCCTTTCTTAGCTCGAATGAAACCTTCCGCTCGATTCGCAGTATTTAACGTGTCACATCGTGGCATATCACAGAGAACACAACGAGTGAAGATAAACAACGAACTCAGTGACACATCAATAGTTACAGTGGGTGTACCTCAGGGTACCATATTAGGGCCCATCCTATTCTTGGTATTAGTGGAATCAAAAACTTTTTGGGCCATATTATATCTTACGCTGATGATACTGTCAACATTTTCTCAGGTGAATCATGGCAGGGAGTCTACAAAGAAGCAGAAAATGGAATCAGAAAGATAAAAACATGGCTCAAATATAATCTTCTTAGCCTGAACGTCGATAAAACAAAATTTATGACCATCACACAGCGACCAACCAAACAAATTGAAATTTCCTAAAATACATACAATGAACTGCTCTCAAAATATCTGCCAATGTCCTGCGATTGAAAAAACAAATAAACTGAAATATCTGGGAGTAATAGTGAATCAACATTCAAGATGGGATGAACACACGCTATGTATGACCAAGAGGCTGAGATAACTCATCCATAAATTGTAATCCCTGAGAGATATCCCATCTCGTGAAAACATGCTCACTTTATATTATGCACTGGCAGAGTCAGTTCTCGAGTATTGCATAACAGCATGGGGAGGAACTTTCTAAAACAATTCAGAATGCTCACAAACAACGCAAAACACTATACTGAAAAATATTTATAAAAAGGCCCGATTATTTTCTACAAAGAAGCTCTATGAGGAAGTCAAATAATTCAATATAAGAGGTCTTCATTCCTACCCATGTTCAATATGGATATTTCACAATGAAGCTGGAGACAACTATTGAGAAAGAAACCAGATCTGTTATGAAAGGGTCTGTTCATATGTGATTATTTAAAAACAGTCATTTACATTATTTATCACAAACATTAACAAATACAAAATAGTCATAAAATCATTTGTACGACACAATCAGCCTTTATTCGGAACTTTATATTGAACATACACTTTTCAAACCTCTATTCTCCAGAATCACCAAATAGTCGCTAAATGACAAAAAAAAAACTTCTTCTAAATATGGGATACCTGACACAACACAAGCACGCTTGTTCTTGGGTGAACGGTTTCCAGTATATGGAGTGAGATGGCTCTGTACTATGTTGAAATTGTAATTACCAAATTGAAATTGTAATCAACACCTGGAAATAATATTATGAATTGTGAAATTGTCATGTTACTTACTTTTGAATAAACTTTGATATATCCCGTTATCCTCTCTTTCTCCTCACTTTGAGAAAATAGTCAAGTTAATTGTTATTGGTACAAGATATCAATACTTCTGGATAATTCAGAACATTTTGAGCATTATTATTTAGCTTGAAATCATTCAAAATTATCTCAGCTCGCTTTGAGTAATATTTCATTGAGCATATGATTTCCACAACTTCATTTATTTTGCTGTAACAAATGAATTGCACATTCTTCATTCGATTAAACGTTGAGCATCAAAGAAAGAGTGATCTTGTCAAGTAATTGTTCTCAATTAACTATATTAACTTTATTTCTTATTTGACTCAGCAAACGTAGATTCCCTCGTAGTCTTACATGTGATGTGATCATTAGATTTGTTTGTAATCTTACATATAGTGTATTGGATTAGCATAAGTGCAGTTGGAATATGCCAACGTTTGTATTTTGGGACTTGATTCCCTCAGAATAATTTCCCTTATCAATTTGCTCACTCTGTCGAAGAACTCCTGGTTCTCCGAACCAAATTGTAACAAGATACTGCTTGGTGTTTGTTGTCCACAGCTTCATCTGCTCAGAAAGGAAGATTATTGATCAAGGAACCCAGAATGGCTGCCTAGAACCACCGAGTGTACTTACAACGAACCTGATCAGAAGCAATTGTCAAACAACCAGCAGATATTATGTACATCGAGAGTCAAAGAGCTAACAAAACTTTATTTTTTTTGGTAATCCAAACAACTGCACTACCACTGCAACACCACTTTTTCATCATTTATCTTAGAATATATGTATCATATAGTACTATTGTTCTACTGCTGAGAAGCGCACATCGAATACCTCAACAAAAATCTATTTTGTTTTTGGTCATTTCTCTCAAAAATAACCTGCCGCTCAATGTATCTTCATATCTTCTTACTTTGGTAAGAATCTATCTGAATTTTACTGACACATAACGATATTCACGACGTCCCGTATCAATCTGAGCAGCTCATAGGCACCGCTATATGAAATAAGCATAATAGTTTCTGAAAGACAGATATTCTTTCGCTTTCTTCAAGAAGGACTGGAAATTGACTTTGGAATCATATTTTTCAACAAAGAAACTAATATGCTTCTACTACATATTCACAGAGATACTGATAAAAGCATACCTATAACATACTTTCTTGATAATCAAACATTTGTTTGTATTGGACGTGCTGCCCTTCGGTCTGTCCGTGGCAAAACATGTGAGATATATCGTATATTCATGCAGTGACTTCGTCCGCAAAGGAAAATAGTTTTTCCTATCATAGGTCTTTTTGCATGTTGCTGCATCCAGCTGATGATTACGGCTTCGCCCAAAACGAGACGGTTATACTTTCTCCTACATTGTTTTATTCAAAGAAGGAAATTTGCGAAATCACTTCGAAAACATTTTCAATTCAAGAATATACCACAGTTTTTTGTTCAACATACATTTGTTGAATTTTTTTCAGTTGATTTCAGCTGATGAATCAGTTCGAAACATCATTATTCAGACAAACTCACTATGGCCTCAGAACAATAGGCAAATGACTTCATATCAAAATTTTTGACCGGTTATGATTATTGTTTTTCCACTGGATAAGGTAAACCTCGAAGTTGGTCCCATTTGAATTTGAGAAAAAATCCACTCCTAAGGGTAGGAAAATGGGGGAAGATTGTTGGTTCACCCACTGAATGTTTACTTCTCAACCGATTCTACCACGCATAAATTTGTAGTGGGTAATCAGATTTAGATGATTTTTTTTTTTATTGTAAAGGTTGAGCTTTGAAGTTGGTTTCATTTGAATTTGAAAGAAAACAACACCCTTAAGCGTAGAAAAATAGAAGATGATTTATTGATTAACTGATTGACTGATATACGATCAACTCCCAGATCAAACCGCTGGATCTAAGAGTTAAAGATTTTACAGCATATTTTTCTGATAGTCCATCCCTGAAGCGGTGAAAACATGAACATATGCAAGAAGTGTGTAATCACAATAATGGTTCTAATTTTATGTCTTATTTTCCGACGGATCAACTTTTTGTATAAACGGTACCGTGAATACGCAAATTTGTCGTTACTGGTAACAGGAAATCCCAATTGGACGAAGCTTAGACACAATATCTCCCAAAAGTAACTGTGTGGGCTGATATTCTTAGGAATACCATTGCTGGACCCCATTTTTTCATGTGAAAAGTATTTAGAAATGTTGAAAAGGCAAACATTCTCCATTGAATATTGAATAGAATAGTTACTTGTGCAACCAGTTGGGGAAAGCACCATTTTTCGTAATGAGCGATTTTCTGCGGAATGAGCGAAGCGAGTTCCGCAAAAGGAAGCTAGTTACGAAAATAGTGTTTCCCAACGTGTTTCACACAATATTTCTTCTAATTTTGATATAATGTGATCCTTTTCCAAGTTAGATATATAAAGAATATATTTTTTTTTAAACTCAAGAAGACGCTTCTAACGCACTAAAAATAAAAAAATAATTTTAATATTCAACGACGATGAATATTCAATTAAAAAACATTTCTCAATTTCAGAGTGAAAAAGAAAAAATAATCGTCAGGCTTAGGGATTTGAAACCACGCTAACTATTGAAATCCAGAGCTTAGTCTGGCGTCTTAGACCGCTCGGCCAACTGGACCACATTGATTGTCAAACACATTACCATACTTTAACGTAAGTAGGTTAGTTTTTTTATGTTCTTTTGTACCTGCTACATGTAAAAGGCCCTCGCTTTCAAGCTAACAAGAGGGCATACGTTCTCAACTACACATCACATTACTCTTAGTCAAAATTTCAGCTTTGCTAAAATTTCCGGCTCTGGTATCTTGGATTATTTTGATTGATTTCGACAAAGCACCCCACGCTTTTTGTCATAGTCGTTGAATATTAAAATTTTCATTCATTTGTTAGTGCAGTGAAGAAGTACTTCGAGTAGTTTAGCCTTAAAATTATAACAAATTTCATTCCCGTATTTTTTGCAACTGGTGGTGAAATTTACTTTTCCTCGCCAGTTGCGAAAAATTTTACTTTTCGCAACTAGTGATGAAAAGTAAAATATTTGATAACATCAACAAGTTTTGAAAAGTGTCACTTTAAATGTCATAATTAGAAAAATAGTTTTCTGTGAATTGACAAATCCACGATAAAAATAAATAATAGTTTAAAAAAACTAAAAAACACGCTTTTATAGAAAACCAAACTAAAAAAAAATTAAATAAGAAAATAGTATATTAAAGTATAAGTGGATAAAAAGGGCTTTAAAACACGCGCGATTTTTCGAGCTCGACGGCGCAGCCGGAGTGCTCGAAATAGAGCAAGTGTTTTTAAGACCAGTTATCCACGAATACTTTACGTTATTTTTTTTTATTGGTGCACTTTGAAATCATATATACTTGTATCATTACTACAAAAAATAGAAATAAGAACTAATAATGCAAGAAGGTTGAATTCGTGATGTGACATCAGTATACCACTCGTTGTCATGGAAATGAGAAAAACATTCATTTGCAATTTGTTACCAAAGATCAATATTTGTTGTCACCAGAGCTCAAAAATGAATGATTCTAATATCGATTTTTTGAATAGTGAGACAGAATCGCGGTTAAAACCGCGAAAATCCAGTGATATATATAAAAAAGAATATGAAAAGTTCATCAAATGGATGGAGGAGCACATATAAATGAACGAATTGTTAGTAATATTTTATCTGACGTTACAAGGTACTCCTGTCAGATCAATAATCAAAAATTTTTCATTTAGACTTCACGTTTCTCGATTTGTTGATGTTGTCATGGTTACCTTTAAAAAACGCGCGTTTTTTAAAGTTCGATTTAAACACGCTGAGGCGTGCTTTAAATGGGTAAAAAGAGGCACCAATAAAAAAAAAATTATATTATTTTAAAAAAGCGTGGGGTGCATGGTATCGCATCGGCCAACAATTACCTGTGATCTGAGACATTTCTCACTTTACTGCCCTAGGGTGTAATGTACTATATAATTATTGATACCATGCACCCCACGCTTTTTTTTAAATAAAATAAATTTTTTTCTTATTTTCAATTTTTTTCATTCGGTTTTCTATGAAAGCTTGTTTTTTAGCTTTATTAAACTATTATTTATTTTCTACTTTTTAGTTTGGTTTGTTTATAAAAGCTTGTTTTTTAGTTTTTTTTTAAACTATTATTTTTATTATTTTTTTTCAAATGAAAAAATGGAATAATTTTGTCAAATTAGTGTATTGTCATGGGTCTCCGATGAATCTACAGAGTTTAAATGAAATCTAACCGTTTAAAGTGGGTCAAAATCGTGCCCAAAGGAGTCGGTTACAAGCAAACATACAAGTGTCGGTTACAAACAAACATACAAATGAAGCTAATATAAAGCGTGTGATGAAGCTATTTTTTGTGAATGTCTAACAGAAAAAACTACTTTCCCGGCTGAAGCCACGCTGGACATTGAACTACATCTGATAGATATTCTGGAAGGAACACAAAAGAAAAAATCTGAAATTGAAAATTTACATTTTTATTTAGATAGTTATATGAATTTCTATTCCAGTCTCAATTAAAAACATATGGATGAATGAGGCAAAACAGAATATGTTCCAGAAGAGAGTACTCAACAGATATCATTTGTAACATTGACGCAAGAGAGGCATCGCATTCACTAGGTCTTCAATACATTTTTGCAAACTGATGTAGTTCCATATTAAACTGCTATATTTGCAGACAATAAGCATTCTGGTCGAATAGATTCTACTATTTGGACCACATTATGCTCTAGTGGTTAGATATTTTCCGAATGAAACCTTTTAGTCCGGTCAATTTAGACATTCGAAGTTACATAAAGTCCCAACAAGCTGAATTTCTGTGAAGTTGTTCAAAACATAATTACAAACAATGTCTAGAAGTTCCCCATCATTCCCCTGTAAGGAAAAAATTTAATTTAAGGTCAAAGGTCGAAAAAATGAGTTTTTCGCGATTTTCAGCAAAACGGTAGGTTTTATCATAAAAGTACCTATGACAAAAATTGTAGATCACAAAATTATCTATAAAAAATGTATCAATACTTTTTTTCTTACGAGCCACCGTTTCTGAGATATAACGATTCTAAAAGTTATAAAAGTTGTTATCGTCATAATATGCACACGTTTCCACGCCACCTATGAGGTAGTGTACTTAGCGCGTTTTTGTTAACGTGGTTTCCCCAGTAGGCCTACTCCACGGGTCAGTTGTGATCCTGTTTAATGTAAAACTATTGCAAAATAACGGAAATTTTCAAAGATTGGGAAAGATAAAAGCGATGTAAATGAAAAAAAAGTGTTGAAGTTTATTCGTCTTATTCGTAAGTTTCAAATTCTTGTTCTTCTTCTTGATCTTCTTCTTGTTCTTCTTCTCCTGCTTCTTCTTCATCTTCATTTTGGATGCAAGTAAATTGCGTCAATAGCGATGTATCGCATGATACTTCGTCGGAGTCAAACGAATCCTCCATTGTTTGTGATTCAATATTAGAGCACGACCAGCCTTGACAATTTGTGCATGCCAAAGAACAAGAACAAGTTAGGTTATTTGTAATTGTAGAAGGAGTATTTTTTCGATAAAATCGACTATATTTTTTGTAGAGTTGTACCGAAAATGAGTGATTTGGTGTTTGTAGTTTAGGCTGCTAAAAAGAAAGAGGCGAAAACGGTGTCTAGAAATGATCTCTTGAAGAAGGAGAAAGTCATTATATCTCGGAAACAGTATGAGACCACCGCGAATTCGTGTTCAGGAGGCAAAAACACATTAGAAAAGTCAAACAGCTCTTTTCAGGGAGCATGAGCACGACGCCTATACGCGCAAATTGGCGCAAGCCTATGATACCAAAGATTAGAGGTTAGAACATAATACACTGCGTGAATAACATGGAGTGTTACGAATGATCTGACGTCAGCTTGTGGACTTTGTACCTCGGCGCAGGTTTTAACGTCTAGTGGCAACATGCGGCAAGGAAAATTTCAAGCAAAGCAACAGGCTGCGACTTGCATCAAGTAACAATGGCACCATAGAACTCTTGTCTATGAATGGCACATGCCACTTGTTGGGCCGTGTTGCCAGACGCATGTGCCACTGTGCGACAATGATACAGCGTGTATTACGATGTTGCCAGTAAACAAGAGGTAGTGGATTAGTGCGGCATAAAACTGGCGACATGGAGTGAAATATACAGAAAACAACCGTATTTATTGAAGACTACCGTGCCTCATATATGAAGATAGGAATGCGGAAAGTTACAAATTAAAACTGCGTGCCACCAGTAGATGAAATAAAACAGAAAATCAAGAAATTGAGGTATACTTTACATCTGGCAGAACGTTAATAAACGCTTTGCATACTTATGGTTTTATGCGTCAATACTAAAATTCTGTAGAGATATATGAGTGTTATGGTTGAATGTGCTTGAGAGAAAGCAATAGAAAAAAATACTAGAGAGGGAGGTACATAAGTGATGCATAACTTTATCCAATAGCTAGGTATCTCAAAGTCAATAATACTCGCACTTGAACTGGTATCGCATCACGACTGTTAGTGTCTGATTTTTGCACCCAAACAGTGACCTTTTCGACTACGTAGTCAAAATCCTGCCTGCTCATAAGTGTGAAATTTTTAAATAAACTACCACTATTTGAAATTCGTTTTTTGAAGAATCATCAGCTCTTTCGATACTTGCATTAATTAATGTCTTCATACCACGTTCAACAGTAACAACTTCACTTTCAGTTAAAAGTTTAGCACAAATAAAACAATATTCAGACATTTTCAATATAAAACTCAAAACAGCACAATATAGGTTAGAATAAACACGTGTTTTCACTACAGAGTGACGCTCAAGACTAAGGGTATTTCATTTATTATAGCAGGTAAAGACCCTAGCCACGTACACAATGAAACAAGAGACAGATGTCTCGAAGTTACACTGGCTTGAAGATTAAGGGACTGGGTTTCTTTTTACCTGATATTCTTGTAGTTAAAACTTATGTATATTTTATATTGTAAGTATAAGTTACAATGACCGATAGAAAAAATATTTAAATATTTAATATATATATATATATATATATATATATATATATATTATATAAAATTTTACAACTCTAGATGTATATACGTGGCGTACTCATGCATATTATGACGATAACAACTTTTATAACTTTTAGAATCGTTATATCTCAGAAACGGTGGCTCGTAAGAAAAAAAGTATTGATATTTTTTTCATAGATAATTTTATGATCTACAATTTTTGTCTGAGGTACTTTTATGATAAAACTCACCGTTTTGCTGAAAATCGCGAAAAACTCATTTTTTTGACCTTTGACCTTGAATTAAATTTTTTCCTTACAGGGGAATGATGGGGAACTTCTAGACATTGTTTGTAATTATGTTTTGAACAACTTCACAAAAATTCAGCTTTTTGGGACTTTATGTAACTTCACTCTCATTTTTTGGTCTAAATTGACCGGACTATTTCCCAATCGCTGGATTGGACGATGCGGTCACATTCAATGGCCTGGAAGGTCCCCAAATTCAACTCCTATGGATTTTTTGTCTGGGGTTACATGAACAGTGAAGTAAACATAAACCGACCTATCAATTTGAAAGACCTTAAAGAGAATATTCGAACTAATTGTCAATCGTCGATGTTGTCAAACGTAACCCAAGAATTAATCAGATATTAGTTGACAATATCCCCAACCCAAATAGCCCAACTCAGGCATTTGTTGTGAATATGTTATTTGATCATTTTCAATATGTACTGACTACTTTTAATATTTTCGTTGCAGAATAAATGATGAGATAAATACGAAAAATGAGCACCTGGTTCCTCTCTACTCAGTATACTGTAACTTATAGTGTTACATATGACGTTTGTAGTATGGATGAACTCAGAACAATAGAGGCTTTCAATTTTTGATATAAAAATATACCCTTTCCATTTAAAAAAAATATTCGATGACGTTATATCTTGTAGAGTAGTGGAGGTAAAAATTATTTTTTGTTGAAAAAAGTAGAAAATTAAAATAAAAAATCGACCTATTCGAGCTTCACCCCCGAAAATAATTAACTCGTGAGATAATCGAGCGTTTCCGCACTTTATGAACGCACTGTATATCTGATCGTGGGTAGGTCACATGAAGATACTCTACACATTGAGAACGATTCTATTCAGAGTGTGAAAATGAATTCTCGAATTTTTCTCATAATTTTTCGAAGGATCCGCAATCCTGCTCATTTAACACTAATTAGAGTCTCCGCCGGAATTTACAACATTGCCGGAGTTAGTCGACGATTTTCGCAAAATCGCCGAGTTTCTGCACTAATAACTCAAATTAATGAAGTAATTCTCAATTCGTTATTCAGTTTTCCGTGGAGACCAAAAATTAATCTCTCGGGTTTCCTCTAAGAAATTAGAAGTGTTTCCGTATGAGCACCGTTCCATTGGATTCGGAGACGATTCTCAATCACCCTAACGAACTCCAAATGTACAGTGTCTCCAAAAATGTACATGACAGGAAAATTCTGGGGACCGCATGATCGGCCAAAATATAACGAAAATTTCGTGAAGTGCTGACGTCTATGATTTCTGTGAAATCTAAAATAAACTCTCTTTTATTTGTCACTGAAAATGATGCCTTGGTGACAGACTCACTTGTGTAAAACAAATCCTCGTATATTCTCCTTAACGAAATGCATAATTACACTCACAAATCAGATAGTTAATTCGTCGGATTCCGTTCGACATAACGTTTAAATTAATTAAATAGTGTTTCTGATATCCATTCAGTTGTTAAGCCGCTTATGGCGCGACATATTTATGCCCAAAAGACGGCGTTCTCTTATTTTTATTCGGCGTTCATGTCGAGTTCGGCCAACTCCTTCGGATCATTCCCGACTGATCTGACAAATAAATAAGATTTTGCGGAAACCCCCGAAATCTTTTTTATCCAAATATATTCGAAATCTCAGGACACATGTCTGTATTGCGCTAGCGGCTCGAATCGCTGCGAATTATTGCCGAAGTAGTACCATGTTTTAGGAGTTGAAAAACTTGAAAACTGTTGCACTACTTTCCATGAAAACTAAGGATCCCCTTGGAATTGAAGACAAATCGAATGTTATTTGAAAAATTGATTACTCAGATTGTCAAGAGTATGTTGTTGGTCAGACATCTATAAAACTGAATGGTTGAATCCATTCACACAAAAGCGATGAATAATATTGGTTTCTGTACGACGATGCATATTATAGAATTGATTGCTGAAGGTTATCAAATTTTGTTTCTTGCAAATGTCGATAATATTCCAAATGAATCGAAATTTAGAAGTAGTCCCTGATTTTTTTATTAGGGTATGTTTGAAGCATCATGAAATTATCAGTAGAAGTAAATGTGGCAAGGGTTGTTGAATATTAATTTTTCAATAGAATTCACCAACGTTGTGACTAGAACATTTTTTTCACATGAAAATGATTTCCTGACTTTTTCTGCTACTCCCAGTTAGGAAAGCTTCAAACTGGGGAGGGTTGATATAAAATTTCAAGAAATCGTAACAAGTAAATTCTATGAATTTCCAAACTCTTTTCGAAACAAATCTAAAAAAATTTTTTTTTTATAAAAAAATATATTTCAGTCTTTGTTGATAGAAGAAATATTACAATTCAATAGTTCTATTGTCGATTTTAGTGATTGTGAAACGTTAAAAAATACTCACATTTCTCCGGAAAGAAAATATCGCCTAACCAAATTCAGATTATTTTATAGTAGCAGAATAAGTCAGAAAACCATTTCCATGTTGAATTTCATGAACTATCATTATTATATATGTTATATTATAGGAATCTCTATTAGTTATAGAATAACTCTTTCATTCAAGGTAACTGGTAACATCATACTTTCCCAAAATATATGTCAAAAACTGACAACTCTATCTTTTCTATATATGGGGTGATATCTCTAACACTGCTTTCCATAACACTCTTCACCACCTAAATGAAATCACATAGATAATTCGGTTTCCTCGGATTCCTTTCGGATCTCCTCAACATATGGGTGTTTCTGCTCGTAGAATCCTTGGTACTCTGGCCCATCTATCCCAGTGGTGGAATCATCATTGGTATCATTAGAAACACCTGCAGCTAGACCCGCTACATGCCTGTTCATTTGATTCCTCATCTTCCACACTTACTCTCGGTAATAACTGATCGATATGTCGGCTCATTTCCTGACCATCTAACGATGTTATTGTATATGTGAAAGTACCATTCTTCTATTGAACCTTTCCTGGTAACCACTTATCCCCATTATAATTTCTAAATAACACTTTATCGTCCAATTCAAAGCTCCTGATCTCTTTCTTCGTCAAACTCCTATCTTCATGTAAAAAATTCGGATTAACCCAGTCAAAAATGGTTTGCAATCTCCATCTAACGAGAAGTTCTGCTGTTGAACAGTTCAGTGTCGTTTGCAAACTGAACAGGAGTCTGGGTAAAGTGATTTCTATGTTATATGTCCCCCATTTTTCCAATCTTCTTTTGATTGTTTGAACTTGTCTTTCCACTTGTCCATCCGAAGAAGGATGATATGGTGCTGTGAATATATGTTTTATTCCATTCTTCTTAGTGAAATCCATCATTATCTGGGATCTGAATGACTGGTGATTATCAGAAAAAAATCGTTGATGGAATTCCATATGTACAAAATATATTGCGCAACTCATTGACAGTTTCGTGAGAGGATAAATGTTTAACCTTTTCTACTTCAACCCAACAAGAGTATGCATCGACTACTATATAATAAATATGTCCATTGTGTGGTCCCGCATGATCTATATGTATTCTATCCTAGGGTCCATGTGGGGACGGCCAACTTCCTTTAACTGGTTCTGGATTATTATGGTGTTTCTGACACTCCTCACATGAACTTACGGTGAACTCAATTTGTTCTTCCAATTTTGGCCACCAGAAAAAACTTATTGCCATCATTTTCATTCTTGTCATTCCTTCATGACCTGAATGTAATTGGTTCGAAAGTTCCTTCTGTAATATCTTAGGAATCACAGTACGACTTCCTTGAATTATACAACCTAGTAATGGGGATAGTTCCATTTTTCTTCGGACGAAATAATCCATTTCTTCTGGAATTTGATAAGGCCATCCATGTAGAATTGCATGTTTGAATTGTAATAATTTGTTTGTAGTTTTCTCTATTTCTATTGCTGTTATTGGAAATTCCCTCTGTCCCGATATCAATAACACTTCCTGCGGTTCTGGAATAGTACAATTTTTCATTGATCTAGGCAAAAGAGATGAAGCATCAACATTTTGTAGTTCATTAGAAGATTTATGTTTAATAGTGTACGAATAAGCTGATAATTGTAACAGCCACCTAATCATCCTGGGAGATACTGAATTCGGAGTCGCTTTTTTCCGATTCAAAAGTCCAATTATAGGTTTACAAACAGTAATGATGATGAATTCTCTTTCCGCAATAAACTGATGGAATTTTGTTATTCCGAAAATTAAACCTAATACTTCTCGTTCAAACTGTGAGTAGTTTCGTTCCGCTGGATGAAGTGTCCGTGGAGCGAAATATACAGGAGCTTCAGTTCCTTCGGGCATGACATGTGACGAAATGGCACCTACTCCATAGGAAGATGCATCACAGCTTAGAACTAATGGTTTCTGTAGATCATAATGTATCAATATTGCATCAGATTTCAATAGTTGTTTCATCGTTTTGAAAGCAATATTATGTTCTTCTGACCACATCCAAGGCTCATTCCTCTCCAGAAGGCGATATAGTGGTTCAGCAATAGATACTTTATTTTCCAAAGATCTATCATGAAAATTCAGAAATCCCAAAAATGATTGGAGTTCTTTTTTATTCTGGGGTTTTTGCTTCATATATCGCTGCCATTTTATCTGGAGTAGGACGAATTCCATCGGCATTGATGATATACCCCAAAAACTGTATTTGTTTCAATTTGAACTGACATTTAGACCTCTTAAGTCTCAAACCGGCTTTCGCAATTCTTTCTAGAACTATGGTGGTTCTTTGTGTGAGATCATCATCATCCCTGCCCATTATAAGAACATCATCAATAACTACCACTACACCATCAATTCCTGATAATAATTTTTCCATCTCCCTTTGACATATAGCTGGACAACTATTCACTCCAAAAGGAGGTCTCTTCATTTTGAATAATCCCTTAGATGTATTAATAGTCAATTACTTCAAACTTTCTTCATCTACAGGAAACTGAACTAATTTGGCAAATATTTTTTCACCTGCCAAGGAAGAAATAACTTCATTCATAGATGGAAGGCGGTATACATCCATTTTGACGGCTGCTCGATTTACAGTTCATCTATAATCACCACACAGCCTCACACTGCCATCGCTTTCAATTATTGGAACTACTGGAGTAGCCCATTCTGAAGTACGAATGGGTTCAATCATGTTCATTTTCTGTAAACTTTCGATTTCTGCCTCCACTTTCTCTCTCAACGCTAGGGGTACAGGTCGTGTTCTCATGAATAGGTTGAGCTTGTTGGTCTATATTCAATTTGACTGGTGGAACATTGTATTTTCCTATTTCGTTTTCTTCAAAAATATTTTCAAATTTTTCGAAAATATGTTCATTATGTTGATAATAAACTCCTTCTAAATGAATACCTAACTGGTTGAACCAATTTCTCCCCACCAAAGCTGGGCCATTTACTTTAGCTACTAGCAACGGTAACTTTATTTGGGAATTTTTTAAACATATGTCAACCATGCATGTGCCTAGCACTTCCAATTTTTGTTTAGCCCAGGTGTGTAGTTTGATATCAGAGTCTGACAATTTATTGATGTCATTATTCAAATCTTCGAAGGTATGTTCGTAAATAATGAAGTAACTTGCTCCTGAATCAACTTCCATTACAACTGTCACCTTATTAATTACCTTGAAAACATCCACTGGCGGTTGACCTGAGCCTTCAATGACATATAGTGAACTATACTGATCAACATTTTCTTCTGGTTCATCTGAATAATTTTTTTCTATTTGATGAACTTTCGCTCTAGAATAACTGGTTTTGTATAATGTACTCTTTAATGGTTGCATTCTTCCTCTCTTTTGTACATCAAATCTGGTTCTTTTCTTTTTTGTGATACAGGCTCTTTCTATATGACCTCTGTTTCTACAGGAATAACATGGAGCTTCTTTGAATACACACTCATCTGGATGATGATTGATACCATTGCATCGGTAGCATACTCTACTTTGATTGGAATTACCCATTTCATTAATTGACGAACCAAATATTTCTGATGTGTTACTTGAACCTTATATTCTCGAACAATTCAATTGATTAATATCTTCAGAAGTGGCTTCGGCAGCTAGAGCAGCTTAGAAAAACTCGTTTTCTGGTCCACTATTCCCGCTAAGTGTTATGGATAGCAGTGTTAGAGATATCACCCCATATGAAGAAAAGAGAGATTGGTCAGTTTTTGACTAACAAGTCACAGTTGATATTCAAAATCCATAGACTATTCAAAGTATAGTCCATCCAATATCAATTGCAGAAGCTGTTTCTATAGGGAGCAAATGAAAACTCACTTCGCTAACACGAGCGTATATGCGAAGAAACGGAACGAAAAATAATCTGTACTACTCGTAAACATTCTCCGTCGGCAAACGGTAGATCAAAAGAGCCGATAGTCAACGTGGACTCGAGTGACGGCTGTCTGCGATTCGTCTGGGCCAATCAGGTCGGACATAAATGCTGGCAGGTGTGTCTCTATGATGGTAGGTCATAAATCACACGTTATATTTGTGTTTTAATAGCTCTGAAAGATTAAAAACCAGTAGCGTCTATGGTCTTGGTGTGTGCCGATCGAAATACGTTTTAGGATATAATAATAACCTACATCAAATAATGAAAGATATTATTTTTCTTTCTTGATGTATTTGTATAAATAAAAGCTTGTCTTGAATTTTTTTTCATTTTTCATTATTTATGAAGTATTTTTGAAATCTTAAAATATCTGAATAAAATTAGTTATCTCCGCTAATGCTGCTCACAGGATTTCGCCGCAAGACTTTTTTGTGCTTCTGCAATTGATATTGGAAAAACTTCACTTCTATGTTGGAAAAAGTATATTTCTTTTTATATTTGGGCAAATGCGCTGTTAATTAATGCGGCTTGCGGCTTTTTTTTTCGTTTCCTCCTTCAAAGAAAAGTATTTACCGCAGCCACCTGCCGCCTGTATTGATGTGTTCAAGGCACCGCTGCCGCTCGAGATCAAAGTGAATATATTTTTAACAAAACAGTGTCCGTTTGATGCGTCCGCAGCGATTTGCGCGTTTGCTTGAAGATTGCTGCTTGCCTTTTCTTTGCTCTTTGCCGCCTCTTAAAGTTTACTGCCGGGGACTGATAGTACCATACCCCCCCTCAATCCGGCCCTGGTCTCATGATTAATATATTCGAAAATTCTATGAAAAACATGACCCCACGTTTGACATAATATGTAACAGTTCAGTTAACCATTATTCCATTTAAACGGTTCTTTTTCAATATACTGTATGCACTTTATTACTCCCATTAACTTGACTAACAATGACAGTTGTCAAATAAATTCTTTATCATGGCAATACTCGATGGGCTGGAAATGAGTCAAAATCAGTTTCCTCTTATTAACAATATTATGAGGTGATTTTTCTAAAATCTTCACTTACCGGTGGTTTTTGGTAAAGCTATCTCATTGAAACGGTAGAAAATGATTACACATAATATATTCTTTGCGCGATCATGAAAAAAATACAAATCAGTCCCCTCATAAGGGTAGTTCATACCAACATCTTTTCGAAGAACTTGGCTAACCGAAGGTATTCAATAGATCTTGCGATAAAACATTTGAATATGATTGCACGAAACATGGAAAAATTTGCTTTAGTCTCCTCATAAATAAGACTATCGTCGTCGAGATTGACCATTGTCGGCGTTTATGAATTCATAAAGTATATTAATCATGAGAATGAATTTTTCATTATTTGGTTCATTTCCTAATTCTTGCTTCCTCGGTCAGCAGTTTTTCGGAATATCGTATAATTTACCCTTAGGTAAAAGGTAGCTGATGTGAATTTTCCCTTTAGTGGCACGAATAATATATTTTGTGCAAACATATTCTAGCCTTCCAATAGAATATATTTACTGGGTACCCCCGATCAGCAAAATTCTTTCAAAAATCTCAAGTTAAAACTACCCTTCTGAGGGGACTGAATGTAATTTTTTATGGTTGCACAAATAACATGTTTTAGAAAATAAGTTTTCCCCGTTTCAATGAAATATATCAACCGGAAACCCTCGGTAAACATGGTTTCTCGAAAAATCGCAGGTATAAACCACCTTAATTAGAGGACTGATTTGAACTTCTTATGGTGACACAAAAAATATGTTGTGCAACCTACATTTCAGCGTTTCAATGGAATATCTTGGCGGGAAATACCTGGTCAGCAGGGTTATTAGAAAAATCAGAAGTACAATCCCTAAATGGGGGTCGATTGATTCTTCAATATGTTTGCAGGACGGCATCCCTCCATAGATGTCAGTTTTGCATTATGATCTTGAAAATCGCATACAAGTTATTATAATAAAATCGATAGTTATGGGAAGAGCCGTTATACAGGAGTCAGCAGGAGTCAGCAGGAATTAGACACCTCACCGACTTCAATAAAACCAAGAGAAACTCATTCTCTGGAGCTTTTTGCTACTAGCCTTTGAACAATAAACCTATATTGCATGTACTAAAAATCCCTTCTGAAATAAAATTGTTTTTCAAACAGTCATTTTCCGAAATCGAACTTCTTTTTGGCGCAGTCGTAGTGGGATTTCGTCGGACGGTTTCGACGACAAAAATTGCGTTGGACCGGTCTGTTTCTACAGTTTATGGACGAAAACGGACATTTCGTGTAAGTGACCAGAGAAGTCAATTCAGAAGTATTTTGCGACCGAGGACAACAACGCCCGAATTCCAGAAACCTGATAGAGGACAAAATCGCCAAAACCAGCCATAATTTCGAGAATTCCAAGGACCAGAGACGGACTCGGCCAAATCCCATTGGAGTAGGATAAGAAAAAGCAATGAAAATCATCATATTACTATGAGTTCATTTTGCTCTCCTTTAGTGCATTTTTCCTATTTTCATTTGTAGTCGTATATTTGCTATTTCCAAATAATACTTTCATTTATTTTATTTTTCACGAATTCCAAGACTTTTGTTTTGAATTTATTTTTATGTCAAAACCGATATGAATAATTTAGCCGATTTATTCCAAAACTCGCTAACTACCGGAAATCCAGTTGAACCCATCAATATGGCACGCCCAGTAGATCATCAACTTTCGAAATTGTATGTTGACGTGATTCCATGTAATGAAGGAAACCCAAATGCATTAGGTATTTTTTTGGACAGTTGCGAAAATTTAATAAGAACTTTTTATGATCAAGTTCATCCTCAAATCAATACATACATTTTGCGAGCTATCATTGGTTAGCTAACTGGTAGGGCTCTCAGCCTCATTGGTTCACGAATAGAATTGAAAACTTGGGAAGAAATTAAAAATGCTATTGAACTCAGTTTCGGAGATCAGAGAAATATTGATTGTTTGATACAAGATTTGATTGCTTTATTTCCATTCAAAAATGAAGCTCCTTATGATTTTGGTATGCGTTGCCAGGGCGCAAGAAGCCTCATTATATCAAAATTAAATTCATCAGGTTTGAACGCAGCTGAAGTAAACAATAGGCTCAAAAATCACAGTGATTTATCTCTGAAAACATTCATTGGAGGTTTAAGTGGTCAACTTCAAAATAATGTGCGACTAAGAAATCCCGATAGCCATGTCTCTTGTAATAGAGGAAGAAAATTCCTCTATAGTCAACATAGAGGAAATTCCTTGAATTCACAAAACTCTTTCAAACCATTGCAAAAAGTGACACCAGTCAATCCAAAAACCAATAATCAGATACAACCATTCAATATACCCAGATTCACCTCTACATATCAAAATCATCAGCCCAATTTTCAAAAAAACTTTTAACAATCAAAGTTTCAGAGACACCCATTACAAATCAACCAAATAATTTCCCGACCCAAAAACATCCATACTTTCTATCAAGACCCAATCAATATCAAAATCAACCACAATCAAAAAATCAAAATGTGCCAAAACCCATGGATACCTCGTCCGGTAACACCCGAATGCAACCCCGAAAAACATGGACCGCAACCGAATTATTTTTACAAGATGTCAATCGACCCGAAAATCAATACGATCCAAACAATTTCGAATATTCAGAAAATTCTACGAACACTGAATATCTAACAAATGAAAAAACAGCTTATTTCCAAGAAACCAATTACCAGCCTTATAATGTAAATGGTGAATTCGAACAATGTCCTGACCTACCGTAGATATCAAATTCCGCTCATACAAATTTTCACTTGGCAGAGACTTCACACGATCCCATCATAATCAACTTGAATCTTATGAATATAAAAGCAAATTTACCACACATTTTTATTCCTGAACTGAATGCAAATTTTTTAATTGATACAGGGAGTACCAGAAGTCTGATGAATCCAAACTTAGCTAGGAAATTTTATACCCAATTTATTCTCAATGAAGATTTCAATATACAAACTGCCCATGGCATAAGCTATCACAATGATGTTATAAATATCCCAATTTTAGAAATTTTTAGACTTAGTTGCGTACATAAATTTCATTTATTCAAGTTCAGTGAAAAATACGATGGACTGATTGGTATTGATCTGCTTCATCAGCTCGATGCTTCAATAAATATAAGTACAGAATCCATTATCACTCCATTTGTCAAAATTCCTATTATCTACAAATGCGAGAAGTCAGAAAAAGCAAACAATTATTTCGAAATTGCAAACTACAATTTTTTGATTTCCCCAAGAACATCAAAAGTAGTCAAACTACCCGTGAATCAAAACAAAGAAAAATCAAATACAAACGTTGATGCCCTTTCTCGAATCGCCATAAATGCATTAGAAACTGAATCAGTCATTAACAACCCCAGAGATATCGTCCAAGAAACCCTAGATTACCTCCGACAGCTTGCTGAACACCCAGTTCAAGACAAACAACCCACGACATCACGAGAAATTGATAAACCCAAAGAAAATACCATTCCATGCGACAGACCAACAACGTCACAAAACATAAATAAAACCTCGGAACAATATCGAAAATAATGACACTAGGTCATCGACCCAACATTCCACTATCAACGAAACGACGAATAACGGAATAAATTTTTCAGATGAAATCATCAATAATAAGGTCAATCAAATTTTAATTTTTCCTCAACCTTATCATAGATTGAAAATTATCACCCTCGAAATTACAGAAAATAATAACGAAGATCTCAAAATTGAATTTCTGAGAGACTATAGCACATCTGATGAATTGTATTGTATGTATTTTTACACTGATCATCTTCACAATAGCTTCAATGGAACATACATTCAATATTTTTCGCAAAACGGACCAAAATTGATAAAATGTACAGAACGAGTGAAAAACCATCACGAAACTAAGACAAATCATCGTGGTATCGGTGAAACTTAAGCAAGACTCAAACGCAACTAATATTGGATAGGTATGAAAAAATCAATCACAGAGTATATCAATTCGTGTGAAATCTGTCAGCGTACTAAGTACGCCAGGAAAACATCATATTCACCACTCCATGTTAATGGAAACCGCTTCAAAAGCATTTCAAATCATTCACCTAGATCTTTTCTTTTATGACAAGCCCACCAAATACAATGAAAAACAGCCATTCATATAAGTCAAAGTCTCATTGAGTATTTTTCAGCTTTCGGAATCCCAGAAAAATTTGTTTTTGATCACGAAACAGAATTCCCAAAACCGTAATGAGAAAAATAATAAATATCTTGGCCCATACGAAATCACAAAATTTTTAGACATGAATCATGTCGAAATCACTAGTAAACCGAAAAAAAATGGAAAAGAAATAGTGCACATCAAAGAGTTGAGAAAACCCCCTCTTGTTACAGGTGCTTCGTCTACGCAAGTAGTGAACTGACCTACCCTATATTCCATGACTTTTCCAAAAACCTTGGTTTACTTACTCTCAAACTTGGCAATGCCCAAAATAAAATTAATTACTGGTCTTTTGTTGAAATATTCGATATTACCAATATTGTCGAAGAATTTCAATCTCTCCGAATGAAGTTTCATAATTTAATAACTCTACTCTTCGGAATGGAATATTATAATTCATATCATTCAGCAACGAATCTTGATAACAAAATATCACTTTAAGTAAATCAGTTGAACCCTGCAAATAATCAGCCTCGACCGAAACGTGGCCTCATAAATGGTTTTGGATCTATCATTAAAACAATCACTGGAAATCCTGATGGGGAAGATGCTGAGAAGAATAATGAAGCAATCAATAGACTCTCAAATGATCAATTCAAGATTAAAAATATATTAAATGAGCAAATAACGCTTCTTCAAAATGCTATGGATATTTTCAATGAAACCACTCAAACTCTTGCTCACAACCAATCAACTCTCCAACTTGGAATCATACAGCTCGAAGAAATACTCAAATCAGAACAACTCCAAAATATGGAAACATATCACTATTTTCTGATTCATATTTTGATAAATCAAATAATTGTAGCCTTTCAAACGATGTCCGATATACTTGAAAAAATCGAAATTGCCATCACTTTTTCCAAACTCAACATACTTCACAAATGAACTGCTTGAAGGAGTCAGATCAGTTAGTTACCGCCTATCGGAAAACAAACTACCTTAGAACCAAAGTTAAAAAACATACTCAATTTCAAGAAAATTATAGAAATCAAAAGTTTTTCGAAAGGAAATCAAACAATATTTGTCATTGAAGTACCAATTGTGGACAAAGAAAGCTACGACTATTTCCACCTTCATTCCTCACCAATCCTGCGAGAAAAAATATTCCGAACTATTTTACCACAATCAGAATTCCTCATCCTCAATGAGCAAAATTACATGCCAAGAAATCCAACCCGAAGAATGTATTTGCCTTGAAACTAACCCGATTCGATTGAAGGAAGACGATGCCCCATGCGAAGTACAATTATTGAGGTTCTCCAACAGTGTTTCCAACTGCAAGCATATTCCAACTGAAATTAGCCGATAGAAAATACAGAAGATCTATCGAAGCAAATGGATCATCATTCCACCAGAGCTGATAATAGCCAAACAAAAGTGCGGACTCACTTAAAAATTATGTACCTCTGCAAAGAACTTACGTGCTAGAACTTCAACCCCAATGTGTGGAAGACTTCCGAATACGCAGTTACCAGTGACTTTGAAGACATTGAACTGCCAAAACTGAACATTGACATATACAAAAATGAAAATTCTCAAATCGACTTCAAACCTCTGCAATTGAACGGAATCAACCTAGATGAAGTGAAACACATCAAAACCTCTTTAGGTGTGCAACATAAAAAACTTGACGGACTTTTAGAGGACCCGGTTCACTTCAACAACATTAGTGTCTGGACTATAATTATCTATATTTCCATTTTTATTGTAATGGTGTACGTTCCAGCCCACTTTTATCTAAAGAGGATCAAGAAAAGTAGACAGCCACATAACGGCACAGAACTTCAAGAGATCCCCAGAAGCACATCTCCAAATCCTGTTGCAACCCCCAGGATTCCACTCTAAGGGCGGAGGAGTAATGGGAAGAGCCGTTATACAGGATCCCGCGGTTCCAGCAGGAGTCAGCAGGAAATTAGACACCTCACCGACTTCAATAAAACCAAGAGAAGGGTATTCTCTCGAGCTTTTTGCTACTAGCCTTTGAACAATCAACTTGTATTTCATGTACCAAAAGTTCTTTCTGTAATAAAATTGTTTTTCGAAAAGTCATTTTCCGAAATCGAACTCATTTTTCGATCAGTACATGACAAGACATAGAGAGTTTAGGTTACACCTGCTATCATCTAATGCAATTGCTATCGTGGTCACGTAGAATTAATCTAATATACTTCAGATGTAACATACTGAAATATCAGCAAATTATATCCATGCCTGGAAACCCCTTTATATCTGTGCCTAGTCCTTTCAATTCCATGTGCCTAACATAATAATTTGATCTGCAAAAGTTCCATTTTGTTATAACAAAAATCTGGGTTAGTGAAGAATAATCCTCCGCTCCTAACGAACTACCTGTATTTCGAAAATATTCTGTAGAGGTCACCGATGTTTTCATTCCATTATATATTTGTAATGTTATTGACGATGTGACTCTTGAATTGTTATCATTCCATGCTCGCAAACATGTAAATGACGGTATAATGCATATCATAACAATATTTCAGGGAAGTGAATCAAGGATAATGATTATTACCTAGAAACAATCGATCAAGTGCACCAAATTATATTTTTATTTTACTTACAAGACTCTGAGTTCATTATCGTTTGAAGCTCATATTTCGTGGAGAAATACTGATTATTGACACCTTTTTGGAAAGGAGTTTATATTTTTCGAAGAATTTGTTCATTCTCTCTAGGAAATCAAAAGATTGAACACGTTTGGTCAGCGTTTGTCTTATTGCAGTAATTCAGTGCTGTACAGTACATAAAACGTATGAAAAATATAAAGGGCCTCCATGAAATCAGGTGTGGAATCGTAAATTAATTTTAGTCACGATATTCTATCGTTTATGATAACCGCTTGGGGAAAGGTATTCATGTTGAAAAAAAAAAAACATTCTCAATTTAATATCGATATTGTTTTCTCAGGTGTATTTCAGTGTCCAGCGAGGCTTCAGTTGGGGAAGTAGTTGTTTTGTGTTATATATTCACAATAAGTATCTTTCTCATCGTGAATTTTTCAATGTCCATAGAAATATTTCTACACGAAAAAAAAAAATTTGTTAATTCAACCAAATTTATTTGGTTACTCTTATTGGCTTGACCCGACTAAATAAAATTCATCCCAAAACACAGGTGTTTTCGATTGATGGAATTATTTATTAAATTGCGGTGAAAAAATTGATTTCTCCATGCAATGCTAACATTCCTTTGATTTGACTATATGTTCATGTATTGAAATAATCTCCAACTCATATCGATTGAACATTTGTTCCAAGACAAATATTATATTTATTTGAATCGAACATCGGAAATAGATTAAATAATATTATATTGTTTGAATTATATGCGTTAGATGGCGCAGCTTCCGCACAACTGACCCTGGCTCAGATAATGTTACCAAATAGCAAAGCCAACTTCGTTGCGGCGTCTGGATCTGAATATCTGATGTAAGCTTTCATGCTTGATTGCCATATTTGTCAACTGAGTGGATCAACGAAATGATTACTCATTTGAATAAATATTTTTGTTGGAGAGATCAGCTTATTTTGTTGAATTGACATTTTACTGAATTCATCAATTCGACATAAATATTTTTGTTGAAGCAATCAGCAAATTTCGTAGATCCGATTATTCCATTAAACAAAATAATAACATGGTTGAAACAATATTTCTGTCAAAACGAGTTAATGAATAGGCTTGGTCGAATAAGATATTTGGTTCATGCAAATTTGTTTCAGTTGATTGAAACTTTGAATTTGATCCGAAACCAAGAAATAATTTTACCCATTTTAAAATTATATTTTGTCGTGCATATACGACACTTTTATTTGATTCAAATAAATTTCATTTGATTCAATAGTTTTTTTTTTTCTGTGTAGCAATATTCACTATAGAATGTTTTCATTTTCAACAAAAATAAATGTGGTTCAGAAAGTAAAATAAAGCAAATGAGAACCATGGAACGATAAACAGAAAAAGAAATTTATGATATCGCGGAAACGTAAATGAATCACTATAGTACAATGGGCGACGAACTAGCATAGAATGCAGTTCCTGATTGAAATTCGTTTTTAGATCAGATACGGATGAGACTGAAGTGAACAAGAATTTCATGAAAAATGAAAAAAAAAAAATATTCCCCAAGAAAGCAGACTACTTTCCTTACTAATACCTCGACGGATGTTGAATGACATTCGATGGATGAAGCCCTGCAAAGTACTTTGCAAATGTTGCGAAATGGACTACTCTGTACTGGTGAGGGGCAAATACTCCGGAACCGGTCTACAGGTGGTCAGCCTGACTGAAGTGGTTAATATTTATCCATTTCGCAACAAACATTTGCAAATTACCTTGTAGGACTCTGCACGTTTATCCATCGGATGACATTCAACGTCCGTCGAAGCATTGGCCAGGAAAGTTTTCGTTAGATATGCGTCCAACATACAACTATTTTATTGGTTTTTGTAGTCAACTGTCTTGAGGAATAAGACATTCTCAATTTTTGAAGAAATGATGGCCATCAAGAATATCACATATTTCTGTCTCTTATTGAAGATGATCATGGACTGAAAACTTTAAAAAGCCCCTATACCCAATGGTATCAAATGGAAAACCTCAAAACTTATGAACTGTAACAGCTTTTAAAAATGCTGTTATAAAGTCAATCTATCAAAAAGTGTTGCACAGATTTTTTTATAAATCATAGACGTATATGGCTCATTATTAACTCTGCAAAAAATATTATAATAGAAGTTACCAGATGAGCATAAAAGACACTTTGGGCCCACAGTAACTAAAACTTGCATCATTCTTCAGGAAGCCATATTGGGCCCGCTCCCGTCCAATTTTTATGTAAAAAACTTTTTCAAATTCCAAACATCATACTGTACACAGAAGAGGGTATCACAATGTATATTAATCTTCCATATCCGCCATTGGTGCCATTCTTGTATTGCATTACTGTGTGCCATGCTGGCGCTACATAAAGAATATGTGATTGAGCTACGCTCAGTAGCACTCTTATTTGAGATGCTCTGGGTCTTTTGACATTTGACATTATGGCGGACAGGACTGTAACTGGTTTTTCCAACGTCTTGGAACCTATATCTATATGCTCGACGGAGGTGAGCCTCGTGTCCAGCCAAATTCCTAGATAATAAATATAACTCTTGAGACTTATTGTGACATCTTGAATCAAAATGGCCTCAGTTTTCTCCCAGTGGTGAGAAGGGCAGCTTCGGGCACGGGATCAAGAACCCTATGCTTGAGCCAGTTGTGTACTCGTTGGATTGCTGTATCTGCGGTGCACATCAGACTCTCTCTATCCTTAACAATTGTGACCATGGCAATATCATTGGCGATGTCTAACAATATGACACCTGTTTGTTGTTTGATTATCAAGCTTCCGTCGTGAATAATATACCATAGCATAGGGCTTAGGACGCAACCCAACCCTGTTGCATTCTTCTAGGATAATTTATCTCTCTCTGACAGGTAATACTCTATCACAGCTCGTCTAGAATTGTCTGCCAATTGGCACTTTTGAATGCGTTCCGGAGATTGCGGGTGATAATTGCACAGAGTGCCATGAGTGTTCTTCTTGTATCCCTCCGGCCATTTTTCTCTACAGCATCTACTGTCTGTTTTCCCTACGAAATCAAATTGCCTTGATGAAAGTCCATCAGTTCGGGTTATTTCTCCCTCCAATCTTCCGAATATCGGTTGCTTGTACAGCTCCCCCTCAACATCTAGAAGGCATATAGGTATATGTACTTTCGGGTTCTGGATAGGTTTATTCGCTCTCCTCAAACGAAGAAACTTTTCCAGTTTCCATTCTTTATGGAATTCCACATGACCAGTCGATAAAGGTAATATATACTCTGGGATTTTCAAAGCCACACTTTTCATTCCTTCCAGTGGTATTTCTATAGGACCAGGAGCCTTGTTCTCCTTCAAATTGTTACACACCACACAAAACTCATCTATACTGGAATTTTAAAATATTACAGTTTTACCACAATCAGAACAACACGTCAGTATGCACGGAAAATGAGTGGTCTACCACTCCATCTACTGTTCGCATTGTCATTTGTAGTCTGGATAGCTAACAAATAAGACCGCTCATGACCATTTTCGAGCCATTCCTCAAATATCACAGTCTGCATTTTCACATACCTTTTTCCATGAGTCCAACTCAGGTTTTTTTTACAATATTGCAGTGAGTTTTTGCATTCTCCGTACTCTCATGAGTGTCGCTGATTTTTATCCAGTTCTTTTTTTCTCATATACTTCAGTCGTCGTCTCTTGAGCGTGCATTCCTTTTGGTCCCCGCAGATCCCAGAATTCCACCATTGAACTGGATGTTACTTTGAGTTACACCTTCTCTTTATGACGTTTGATGTTGCGCTCAGCTTAGTTCAGATACTTCACTTGAATTTTTGTTGTTTCAACTGTAGACTTTGACTGGCTCATATACCCTTTATCATAGTCGGTTTTTGTCTCTTCCTTCGTTCACTTCATCCCTCACATAATCAGACAGAATGTACAAATATCCATATGGTGTCCTTGCATTCGTTTTATCCACATATATACAATTATCTGTCCATAGAGAAAACATTTCTGTCCAATTTCTTGTACTTGAAATCCAGTGATATTATTTCTAATGGATTGCTGCATTTCATCCCTAGCTCTTCCATCATCCTATGGGAATTTCGCAGCAATTTGTCCATATTCGTCCGAATCCAGAATGTTTCTGAATTATATAGGTTGAAACTGTTCCTTATCACTCACAAAATCATTATGGGTACCGTGAACAATCATTGTGTTACAGTTCCTGTGACAAGAGTGCTCTTTGTCCAAAATATTTCAATAAATCCAGAAAATGCATCATCAACAACCAAACTACACATTTTCCGTGAAAAATTATAGATAATCCAAATGAAGTTTGTAACGGAGCATTTTTTCAGAGCTCCGTTACTAAGAACGGCTGAAGAAAATTTAACATACCTTTGGTACGTCCCTGCCTATTTGGGGTTTCTATTGGTTCCGGTCTGGCAAAATATTCAATTTCCATGTTAGAAAATTTATGTACATTTTTTTGTAAAAGACGGGAAAGCAACCAAAATCGCGATTTAAAAACCATGTCATTTTTTGTAACAGTCACGGAATCATCCTCCAGATTGCCGGTCTAGTTTCGATTCAACGAACAAAAAGTGCGCCGTTCTTACTCTAAAAGGAACAAAGAGCGCGTTTCTTAATGGGCTTTCTCATCTAGTTTCGACATAAATTTGATACCTATGAAAGGAACGATGAAGCTTGCATCGGGGCTTGTTTCTGTTGTGCTTTCGTAAGGCTGGTTCCAGTATCTTGATATCGAAAATAGTGTGAGAAGGATGTTGAGTAGTAGAGTGGAAATTGTGAATGAAAAGTATTTGAGCTTGGTTTCTCCGTGTGCTGAAGCACACAAAGTTTTTATTTCTGCATTTATCATGATTCCATTCTGTTCAATTATTTGACAGGAATTTAAAAAGCATTTCTTGCAGTATTATTTCATTTATTCAAATTACTGACGTGGCATTTGAATCTTAATTTAAGCCAATGACGTATAATAAAATAACATGACACTAATTTTTTTCGCCACTGTCCGGATTCAGGAACTAACCAAATCATAGCAACGGCCGCGATATATACAATGGATTAAAAAAAAAAATTTCCCGGAAAATGTGAGCAGAGCAAAAGTTCACAAATTTCACAAGTTATAGTCATACTCAGGAAGAATATTGGATTTTGCGATTCGAGAAGGTGATTTGGTAACTAAGCGTTATTGGTATTTTATATTACGAAACACTGTGATGCTTTGTAGTCTGTCTCCACCCCCAGTTGTTAACGTTGTTCGAACTCAGGGAAATCGACGAGCACGAACAATAGTGAAACAAAGCCAAATTCATGAATCTTGAAAAAAAAAGTCGAAGCCAAAAGGGCCTATTTTGAGAAACAGAGAAAAAATTACACAGCGGGGATTATTGCAAACGTGAAGCTTGAGTATTGATAAGGGGAAGTCGGAAAGGTAAAACAAATTGCCTACAAACTTGAGAAATCACTTTCTGAATCAGCAAGTTAACAGTGTTCAGGAAGAAATAGTTTTTTTTGCTTTTACTATTATTTCATTTGTTCCCTTGATTGACGTGAATTTACAGTTCATATGACGTGAATTTGAATATCATTTCGACACTATTATATTAATAGGATTAGATATATTACCCATATTTAAAAGTCGCCAGACCGACTTTTAGATTTAAGCAAAAATAATTGTATAAGAAAATTGTTGTGAAGAATCGTATTGAGCACTTGAATATACCAGATAATTCAATACATATTACACACTGTGATTACATTGAAAAAGAAACCTTTTCCATTTTATATAAATCATTGGAGTAACTCAGCAGACGTACCTTATCAAGTTGTAAGAATTAAAATAACACAAAGACTGACTGTCTGTCTCTCTGGGAGACAAAAAAGCAATCGGCGTTCAGTTTCCAAAAATTTTACTCAAAGCTAGAGCCTACATTATTTTGTGAAGATTCAAAAATTGTCAACATACCAGACCCCTGGACGTTCCGTATCTCCATCTGTAGCTACCCTATACCACTATAAAATCTGGCGCCCGAAATTCGAAATAGAGAAAGGAAAATATTTCCAGCATAATATTCTGGCGCCATAAATAACCTGACTTCCTAGGAGTATTAGGGCTATTAAAACAGACCCTAGAAAAATACGTCACGAATTTGACGGCCCGAGCAGAAACCCTTGGTTATGAAATCACCAAAATTACGGGTTATTTTGCATAGAGATCATTTCCATTCATTTCACTCAATTGTGAGTTTATTTGGTATTTTTGCTGGATATATGAAAATAAGTTGAGGATTGGAAATCTATTCAATTTCCGTTGTGTGTGAATTGGAAATTTATTAGTTAATTTGAATAGAAATAATTTTCATTTTATTCTTCGCGAATTTCCATATTTAACTGTGACTTTAATAAATTTTTCTATCTTGTGTTTTGTCGGATAGATGATGCGAACACAATAAATAATTGAAAAGTGATTTAATTTCTGATTTTATTTCAATTGAAGAACAGCGACTTTATTTTTGTGTGGAAATAATTTCCTCTTTATACCGTTTGCGATTCCGAATTCAACGGACAATTTATTTCCTCCGTACCTGAGATAAAAAACACAACGCTTTTTATCACATTTATATTCTCGTGCCCAAAGTTTCGCGAAGAGAGATTGTACCTGGTGTATTGGCTGGCTATGAAATTGTACACCTGCTTGAATAATAACAATTATCAGAAAACTTGGAGATGATTATTGGTATTTTTATGTGAATGAAATTGGATCGAATTTTAAATTTATTTTCGATATCAAGTGGAAAATTGAAATATCCACAAAAGTTTTTGTGTATTCGAGGAATCGATCACGGATTCTGGGCGTATCGTAAGTTTTTTTTTTGTGCTTCTCTTGAGGTGTAGAAAACAATGAATTGTTTTATATTGAATACTCGATCTTCGTAGAGGAATATTTTTTTTGTTAGGTGTTATCTGGATATGGTAACGACCATTCGATAGGAAATTTATTATTCTGTTTTTTATTGAATACTGATTTACTGAGAGAAATACATTTTTTGTAGGGTGCTATCTGGATATAACGCCCCTTCGATAGCGAATTTATTATTAATTTTTCCTCACAGTATTATGGAATGATATTATTGGATTTTTTTTATTATTATTTTTTATTATTAAACTAAGGTGGTCTACATAGTAATACTTTGGTTTAATGTTTTTTTAGCCCTCCCAGTGTATCCCATTATAATCGTCCCTTTCTGAGATTATATACTGAGTGTGTAGGAGTTTCGTTGTGGCTATCAAATTATTTGAAAGATTAAACAATATTGATAAGATAGAAGTTGTGTTGAAAATCTGTTTGCTCTGTTGATACCTCGCTAAGAAATATTTTTGAATGCCTGATAATGGTAATTCTCTGGATCGTGAGGAGTCGCAGGGAGCGACTGGATTTGATGAAGGTTCAACTGGACTTCGAGATAATCCATCAGGGGGCGATTCTCTGGAAAGAGAACTCTGGAGATTTTTCGGCTCCACCGTGAGTGAAAGCCAGGTGCATATATCGGCTGGAGAAACCAGAGTTGATGGAATTAGCCTCCAGTTTACAAATTAATCCGGAAGGCACCGTTATCGAATTGAGATGAAGGCTCATTGGCACCTAGTAGAGTTGCCTAAAGCTCGGGAAATGAGTACCAGCCCTAACGGAGGAGCTGGGACGTATGGGCTGACAAAATACCGGCGCTGGGCCGAGGAGGGATTTCAGCTATTTTCCGCCACCTCAAACAAACATTCCGAACCCATGGACGAGGTTTGGGATGACACCGCCTACTTCCTAGGTGAGCCTATCACCCTTCTTTGGGATTGGGTTACAAAGAAGTACTGGCACAAGTACACTGGCCACATATTCGACGACGATGTCTGGAGTACGCAGTATCATGGCACCCTGTTTGGCACCTGGTTGCAGGCTCCCAGTTTGATTCCAACGAGTGTTTCCGCACCACTGGGAATGCACTAACCAACCCCTCTGCCAACTGTACCATCAGGATTCGCTGGTGGCCACCCCGAATATCTCATCGCATTGGAAACACATAGATGGAATGTCGAGTTCAATGTCCAAGATGAGGCGGCAACGTTCTTAGAACGGTTAGAATGAATTTCGGAAATGGAAAATATTCCGAAACATCGATTGTTGACGGCTCTCCCAGGATTATTGTATGGAAAAGCACTTTTGTGGTATCGCAGCAACAAAGGTTTCTGGAATAATTGGAGAACCTTCGTAAGAACGTTTCGTATGGCGTTCTACCCTGTACATTATCAGGAGGATTTGTAATTGGAAATTAGCCGTCGAATTGAAAGCTACTCAAGCTGCTATTGATTATATCATTGATCTACAGACTCTAATACGTCGATATAGAGGATTAACCACGGAACAAGAAACCCTTCGGCTATACAGGGTGAGTCAAGCCGATCGCCTAGGACTCTTGTGGCCAAATTGTATTTTTTTTTCAGTAAACGGTCTGGGGAAGTATATGTATGTCGATCTAAACTACATTTGAAAAATAATGATGTTTTCACAAGGTTATTGAAAAGAGCGTGACATATCAAAGTTATATTGTTTTAAACGGAGCACCCTGTATTTTCTTGAATTTTTTAATTCTTTGAGAAAAAATAAGCTGACTTTGCAAGTATCCCTTTAACTAACTCAGATATTCAACTTCTTCACAAAATGTAACGTTGTCAAAGAAATTCAATATAATTGAAATTAGCAACGGCAGGCGTACGGAATTTTGATCGGTCACTCAAATCCTTTTCAGCTAGTTACTGTGGCTCGAGTAGACGATCAATAGTATACAGTGTGTTTTATATTATCAGGAACACTTACCCCATATTTGAACTCCAATAACTTTGTTATTTGAAATAGAACATCCTATATTTCTCCACGTGACAAGATTCACCTTTTCATTTCCCTCCGATCCATATAATATTTCCCTCTACCTGAATCTGGGGCTTCAGGAGTTATCGAAGCCTTTTCGAAATCCGATGAATTTATTGAATCAAGATTATTTCATCTAGTAGTCTGATGTCGAATACTAAAGAATGGTTCTTCAATATTATTAGCAAATTGAATTTGAACACTCTCAACTTACAGTTGATTTTCTTCAGAGTATTGTTATATCGGTTCACCTGTATCTACTATTTTTGGGGTTACTGGTTTTTATTAAGAAAAACAATATTAAAAGATTGACGTTCGAAGGAAAATGAAAAAAATTATGATACATGTTCGACATGACCACCATCTACTTCAATAGCTTCTAATTATTTTTTCGAATGAGCTTCTGACATTTTTCAACATATTTGGAATTACTGTTTGGAAGGCATTTCTAATCCTCACTTTCATATTATCAGGAGTAGTAGGTGGTGTACTATCAAAAAGTCCAAGGTTGTAAGATCAGGCAATCTCGCTGGCCAGTTATGAGGACCACCTCTCCCTAACCATTCATCTGTAAATTTTCTGTGTAAATAGTTCCCGACAACACGTTTGAAATGTCTCGGAGCACCATCTTATTGTCTCACATCCAAAGGAATTTTTCCAGAAGATTAAAAAATCTGTTTTCATGAATCTTTGAAATTTTCTTCCATCCAGATTCCCGTCAGAAAAATAAGGACCGATTATGGTGTCTCCTATGATTCCACCGAATGAGTTAACACTCCACCGATTCTGGCGATCGACGGTTCGAAATAAATGTCTGTTTTTGGTGTCATAATAATGAGAGTTATTATGTCGATTCACTAGACCACTGTTATGGAAGATTGGTTCGTCTGTGCATAAAATATTTAAGTTAATCTCTTCGCCAATTCGTTCAAGATACCATAAACAGAAATCTAGTCTGCATTCAAAGTCCCTTCCATACAGATGTTGATGCCGCTGAATATGGTATGGATGATATTTGTGTTTTCTAATAATTCTGCTTATACTCGATTGACTTATACCTGTTGCATTAGCAATGGCTCTAGTACTGGTATTGGGATTTTCAATCACATATTGCAAAATTACGAAAATGAGTTCCTCATCCCCAGTCACTGTACACAACAGTGTACTCGATCCTACCAGTTCCTCGGAATCTGGCTAATAATCTCTCAGATACATTTTTATCAGGGTGCTCTTGATCTGGGTACTTTTGTGCATAAACCCTCGACGCTGATAAGCAATTTTCGTCACCCCATCCAATGGTTCAAATCAATTTGGTTCTTTCTACAAGTGTAAGATTTTTTTTTACATCTTAAATCTGAGAACATGAGAGCAAGACGAAATCAACACAAATTTATGACAAAATATTACGCTATTTGACAGAAGTCTGCTTGGAACAACAATTGAACAATTTGGCCACGAGAGTCCGAGGTGTTCAGCTGGACTCACCCTGTATAGAAGTTTATCGCAGGAGTTTCGGCAATATATACGTGGCATTGGCTTCTGCGACACACCATCATTGGTGTCCAAGATTATGCAGTGGAAAATTTTTCGAGAGGAAATAAGACAGAGTGAACGCCCTCAACCCTCTACGAGGTATTCAGTCTCTCCTATCCGGAACATGACATCAACAACAAACACACAAAATGTTGCGTCATCTCCTAGAGGTCCGTTTCGAACCCCTCCATTAGAATCTGTGTAGGATTAAGAAACAGAACACCATCCTCTGGATGTTGGAAGTGTGGCGAATTGGGACATTGGCAGAGTGAATGTTGTAACCAGCAGCGACTGGTCTGCTCTCGATGCGGAAGAAACGGAATAATATCCCAACATTGCCCTTTCGAAAATTCGTTGGGGAAACGCCCAGACGCAGGTACTGCACTAGTCCAGGAAAATGCTGTGATACCGAAATCTACTGATAACCGGACATCTGTCATTATTTCCATTGGAGAATCGTGCTTTAATGCGTTGCTTGACACCGGCGCTACCAGATCCTTTGCTAGTGAGACAGCAGAGAATTGTTGCAATTGTATGCACCATCACTCAAGCGTTTTTGCTCCAGATGACTGTAGGACAGGAATGTTCAATCCATGGGTTGCTGATACTTCTTCACCTGACCGAAGATATAATCTTGGGTATGGATATTGTGAGTAATGAGTTCCAAATAGACTTAGCTAGTTATGAAGTATTTCCCGATGGGAGAGACGAATCGTTCAAGGAAACCCAGTCCCTAATGTATTTGCACGTTCCTGAAGAAATTATAGAACCTATACTATCTGAATCCTCCACCAGAAATGAGCAAATGGATACCACAGACCTCGATACTGCTAAACCCGCCGCCCATGGGAGAAACCGTTGCTGGGAGGCCCGAAAGAGGACCAGCCCAGGAAACAGATTCCGAAACGACTCAATCAGTAATCCCGTTCTTCTCAATAGGGGAAACGTGTCAAAGCAGACCAGCCATGTATGTCTCTGCATATGTCTGCCGTGATAACTAAGGCCGTACCGTCCGGAACTGTCTTTGAGAATGAACCATCGGATTCCATCACATATGGAAATGGGAGAATCAAGGAATTTATTGCCACCAAATTATCCTTGTTTCAGCCAGGTTCAGCATCGGATATGCACGTCATATCCGTCTTAATTCCGTTAGCCGTATGCCCAGCCGAAGTCATGGGACCAGAATGAAGGACCATGCCGATTTCAGACACAAATTGGCAATCCAAGACAGAGGAACGACGAAGATGGTCAATCATAGTACTCAGACATTCGAGGATCCATACGAAAATAATGGTTATTTCCACTGAAGGAAGTCGACAGCCAGAAGATTGGGGTACCGATGTATTGCATCAACGAACTGACACTCAACATGCTGCTGCCAGCTGCCGCCAAACATCCTCCGTTCTCTCTGATGCCCGAGAGTATGAGATGAGCAAAGAACATTATACCGGCCACCACACTGCCTCAGACGACAACCCCGGCAGTGAAAGATAACTGTCCACGCTATCTCATGGTAGACGAGGACCTCGGCTGGCGATGCGGACACCTTGGTCACCAGCGAAAATCCTGTCGCAAACTTTGGAAGATATTCTGCCCCCGCTGTGGACAATGTTAAGTTTGTTAAGCGGACTGTTCATGTGGTCAATGCCCTCGCTCAATAAACACTTAGTCTTCACGACTTCGAGGCCCCAGAAGGATGTTCCCCACCACCCCTACTGGATCCAGTTGTTACAGGCAAGGATGTCCGTGGTTACAAGACTAGTAACTTGTTCAACCAGTGAAAAGTATTTCACAAAAGGAACTCTAGTGGTGTGAGACATCATTTAGTTGAGGATTTGAATTTAGTGATGGATTAAACACTGATTCTGCAGTCTTTCTCAAAAAGGAAGAAAAAATTTATAACTAGGTTTAACTCTTTTCCTGCAAGTAGGAGAGGAATGTAATGGAGCATTTTTCAGAGCTCCGTTACTAAAAACGACTAAGGAAAATTCAACATAACTTTGGTGTTATGTTGGTTCATATCACAGAATATAAATGAAGGAGAAATTCGGAGTAGAACTATTCACCAAGGCTTTTATTAATAATATTCAGGCTAGGTTACAAACGGTATTAGCGAACATACTACTTATCTACGATATGGTTGAAACGGGAGCAGACCCAAATGCGAAGTTGCCGTAACTAGTATGAAGTATTCAGACCTGATTTCACACGCTCCATGTTTTTTTGAGTAGGTAAAGAAAAAGAAGAGGAGAGAAAAAACAGATCCTATGAAATCAATGGAATTGCAGCGTCTCTATTGGTTTAACTATTCTACCACTTTCAGTTTTATAATTATCGTTCTCCGTTTCACTGGCCGATTGAATAATATCTTCACGTTCATGTTTTTCACCCAGGTGAATCTTTCGTGGAGTCACTAGAGGAAGAGCTAACAGAAAGCCTACTTCTGGCTTCTCTCAGGAACTGCATATTTCTGCGATGAACTGCTCTATCCATTTTAATATCATAGTCCACTTTTGTTCAGGACATTACCCGGTTTCCATTCGCGCGTTTTGTTCTTGACAAATACCTGACAACTGGGTTCCAGGCCAGGAAGTGATTGTTTTGTGGATATGTCGAAGTATTTTTTCTGGGTATTTTGACGAGCCTCTAATTTTTCTCTGACAACAGACTGCAAAATCTGGTTCCCGGTGTTTTAAACTTATAGGCAGTATAGTACGGATTCTCCTTTCCAGAAGCAACTGAGATGGAGCTGGTAAATATTGTTTGGGAGTGGCGTTATAATTGAGTATTGCCAAAATAGGTCTCTATGGTCCTTGTTGGATTTGGTCAATAGGGCTTTTACTATCTGTATATGGCGTTCCGCCATCCAATTTGAACGTGTATACAGTAGACTGGATGATAACAACTTTCATTTCAGTTTCTTGCAAATTCATGAAATTCATACGAGGAAAAAGGAGGACCCATGTTGCTGAAAATCTCGAATGGCAACCCTTGCAGAGTAAACATATTTTTCAGTATGGAGATTACGCTGTATGCCGTTTTGCTCGTGATTTTATCGACAACTACGAACTTGCTGTAATGATCAACAACAACAATAAATTTTCTCGTCCTAGGGACTTGAAGTCCATACCAATCTTTTCTCACGGAAATTCGGGAATTTTGTGAGGAGTTGAAGGTTTTCTTCGATTCCTCGCCGGATAAGTCTGGCAAATTGTACAGCTCGCTACAAGTCTCTCAATATCGAAGCTCATACCTGGATAGTAAATTGCCTTCAAGGATTTTTTTTTCAAGATGTGACACTTTGACTCTCATTGGTGAATGATGGCTGGTAGTTCACTCCATGAGGATTTTGGGACGACCATTTGGTTTTTGAAAAATGAGATGTCCCCGTAGAGGTGGATGTCATTTCTTATCTCCCAGTACTTCTTGATGTCGTTGGGGATACTAACTTCATGATCTGGCCAACCGGAGAGAACAAAAGTTTCCACTCTCTGGAGTTCCTTGTCCTCCGATGTGGCGCTTAGTAGCCTTTCTTCGTTTTCTTCCGATGTTTCTATGATGGAATGTATTTTTAGATCATTTTCTGAGTAGCTATTGTCAATTGTTTCAGTTGTTGGGTCACGATGCAGAGTATTTGGAACTTGCAAGTGTTTTCCTGGTATATACTCCAATTCAAAGTTGAATCTCAGGAGCCGAATGGTCAATCTTTGAATTTTTGGGGATAAATCGTCAAGGGGTTTTTCCAAAATTCTCAAGAGAGGTCGGTGATCCGACTTTATATTATTTTGGAGAAGTACAGCCTCTAGTTCAAATGGACTGGCATCGACAGAAAGTGTGGTTCGCTTACAAGGATCGAAATACGAGAGAGTTGTGGCCGAAGAAACTAAGTGTTTCAAGCGAGTGAAATATTTTTCCCCGAGGTCGGTCCACTGCCATTCGAATTAATCTTCAAGAAGTCTCCTCAGTTGGGTGGTTTCCTGGGATAATTTGGGGAAGAATTTTGCCAGATATACTATCACTCCGAGGAGTCGTTGTGGGTCTCTTTTATTTTGTGGTGCTTTCATACCACAAATTGCTTTTGTTCCATTTGTGTCTGGAGCTATGCCACTATCACTTATTTCATGTCCAAGAAATGTAATTTCAGTGACACAAATTCTAGATTTTTCTTTGCTGAGAGTCAGCCCACTTTTTTTTACTCTTTCTAGGACACTTCTAAAGTTTCTATTATGTTCTTGCTTGTCACGCCCGAAAACTAGGATGTCGTCAAAATTTGAAATAACACCCGAAATACCTGCTGATGTATCGTGGATGAATCTTTGAAAAAATTCGGGTACGGATAAAATTCCGTATGGAAGCCTGGTATAGCGAAATCTACCGAAACTTGTGGGGATCGTGCAAATTGAAGAGCTTTCATGAGTTAGGGGGATCTGCAGAAGGGCGAAAGAAGCATTTTGGAAACTGGAATAATCCCAGCCTACAAATTGTGAAAACAATACGTCTTGTGTCGATATCTCAAAACGTTCACGCTTGAGATATTTGTTAAATTTACGGGGGGCCATAAATATACGTATATCACCATTTGGTTTTGGGACAACTACAATTGGGTGTACCCAGTCTGTTGGCTCTGACACAGGTTGAATTATGCCGTCTGCTACCATTTGACTAAGTTTTTCTTCTAGTTTATCTTCAAGTGCCAAAGGAATTTTCCGAGGGGCGCTAACCGTGGGTATCGCTTCCTCTGTTAGATAAATTTCATAATATCCTTCCACTTAACCGAATCCCTCGAACACTGATTTATATAATGATGATAATAATAATAATTCGTCTTTATTCACCATAAAAATATAATAATAATACAGTAATAAGTATAAATATAACAATAAAGGTGAAAAGGCGGAGTGTCAGCCAGAGCTGTTTTTGAACTCAACCTTATGTTGAAAAAAAAGAAAAGAAAAAAGAATAAATATGGACAAAATGTTGACAATATGAAAGTAGTAGTAGCTTTCTAGTAATAACTTTCCAGTAATAAATAGATCAGTGAATGAGGTTAGCCGAGTCAGTTCGAACAAACACAGTCTATTTGCCAAGATGAACTTTCAGTCTTTTTTTGAAATCACTCAATGAATAGGATCTAAATTCACTGGGTAGTGAGTTAAAACTATTCGGTGCGCTGTACGAGAAGCTACGGGTGAGAAATGAAGTTTTATGCTTTGGAATGATGAGAGTTGTTCTATTGCGAATGGAAAATCTGTTCAGGTCCGAAAATGTTTCAAGCCTTTTGAAGAGGTAATCTGGCCGTTGGATTGTTAGGACTTTGTGGGTAATCGTAAGAAGGTGTAATTTCCTAAGTTTCTCTAGATTCAGCCAACCTGATTTCTTCATCGGCTCGGTTATATGGTCGTATTCACGAATGCCGAAAGAAAACCTCAGGCAATTATTTTGTTTACGTTGTAGGCGGTGACAATCATTTTGGCGTAAAGCTGAATCGTATATACTGTCACAGTAGGAGATTTAAGAAAATATTAGCGACTCGCAAAGTTTTATCTTTAATTCCGTTGAGAGTAAGTCCCTATTAGGGTGAAGTTGCCTTAAGACGTTGTAGGAAGATTGGCTGAGGTGGCTGACGTGTTCAGTAAATCTCAGCTCAGGATCAAGCCAGAGTCCTAGGTTTTTGAATTCTTTCACAATTGGAAAAAAAAAATCGTCTAGGCGAATTTGTAACGTGTTCATTTAGACTTCTCCGTTCTTTTTGGTGCCGAATAGCATCACTGCAGACTTTTTTGGATTGAGTTTGAGTTTATGGGCTGTAGATATATCGAAGATGGTTTGGAGATTTGAGTTTGTGCCATGTCTAGGTCACGAATGGGAAATGAAAAATAAATCTGGGTGTCATCGGCATAGTGGTGTATTGTACAAGTGTTGGCGAAAAGGTGGAAGTCAGATATGTAAAGACTGAACAATAAGGGTCCAAGAATATACCCCTGCGGTACGCCTTCAGTTACAGATAATGCCTCTGAAATTGTTCCATCAAGAGTTATCTTCTGAGTTCGGTCTGACAAATCATTTTTCATCAGACCTACTGCATCCAGCGAAAAGCCGAAAGCAACTGGCTTCTGACAGAGGATAACGTGGTCGATTGTATCGAACGCTTTGCTATAGTCGAGCAAAACTAAACAGGAAACACAGCCCTCGTCAACCGCTCTGGGAAAATCGTCTGTAATTGAAAGAAGAGCTGTGGTAGTACTATGTTGCGATCTGAATCCCGATTGGACGGATGAAATTATTTTATGTTCGTTTACAAAACATTGATTCGATCCTTCAGTATTATTTCCATTACTTTGGAAAGAGAAGGTAAAATGGAAATAGGTCGGAGGTCCGTCAAGTCAGAGGGAGTGTTACATTTTGGCAGAGGTATAACTAATCCGCTTCTCCACTTGTGAGGAAACTGTCCCGAAGTTATTATTGAGTAAATGATGTGGGTTATGTGGTTGAGTAGATAGTTTTCAAATAGGTGGATCATCTGTATGGAGATGTTATCGGAACCTGTTGCGTTACTCTTCATCTTGGTAATGTACTTTTTAATCGTGTGTGCAGTTACGTAGGAAAGAAAAACAGGTTACCGGACTTTTTTTTTACATTGTAGCGGTCACGTAGAGAAGTCTGGTATGCAGACCTGTCAGGCTGCGAAATTGTGTTGAAGTATGAATTGATGCGATTCACGTCTTTCAAAACATTCGGGATTCCAGGGGTGGCTTTATCCCATAAAATTTCAAGAGATCTGAGTGTATTCCAAGTTCTTTTACAGTCTTTCTTTGCAAGGATGAAGTTAAGATAGGCTTTCTTTTCACGACGGATAGCCCCAGTTGTGTAATTCCTCAGATCTTTGTAGCTATTCCCGTCTTCTATGGAGTGTGAATTCTTATATTTTTTGAATGCGCGGTCTCTCAGTGAAATCATTTCTTTTATATTGAATGTTAGCCAGGGAGCAGGCAGCTTACTAACCCTTTTATTTCGATAAGGAGCATGTCTATCAAAGATATTCAATAAGTTGTCGTTCAAAAATGATATTATGTTATCCACATTGTTCAATAAATAGATATTATCCCATTCGATAATTCCCAAATCTGTATGGAAGGAAATAGTATCGAAGTTACGGTAATCACGAAAAGATACAAATTTGACTTCATGCTGTATTTTAATTTTATCGATTTTACATGAAACAGCCATGTGATCCGAGATACCCTGTATATCATAAACCTCTACCGAGCCAACTTTATCCTTGTCAGAAACGAATAAAACATCTAGGAGTGTTTGGGAGACAGAAGTGATTCGTGTGGGACTGGCAACTAGCTGATGGAAGTTGAAGGAATTCAGGAATTCAGAGGACCTTTGGCTTCGTCTGTCATTAGCAAGTAAATTTATATTAAGGTCTCCGGCTGCTAATAGAAAATCACATGTGGCGATCAGGTTGCCGACACAATCAGCACTGGAAGGACGATACAACACGCCAAAGCAGTGGGTTTTTGATCTGAAAGTTATCGAAACCCATAGCTGTTCAAGAGCAGGACAGGAGCAGGAGTGGATAATTTTGGATAAAATAAAAAAGGCTACCCCACCACCTCTTCCGTCTCTATCTGCACGAACTGAGTGGAATGAAATGATACCAATCCCATTGGAGGGAATCTCAGACGAAAGCCATGTGTCAGTGAGAGCGAAAATATCGAATTTGGACTCAGTAATATGTTCTGAGAGAACGTCAAACCCCGTGAATATAGATCGCACATTCAAATGAGAAAAACTAAGAGAGTTCATCGTCCTTGACTTCAAATGTTACTGATGGAACGGAACAGACCAAATCACCGATATATATCGTAGACATTGTTTTGTTATTCCAGCAGGAAAACGATAAATAACCTAAGTGCTATTAGAACAGTAAGGAAATAAATCTTCCTAAAAACGTGGATTTTTTTTTTATCTCAATTAATTCCGTGTTTATATCACAATGTTATCAGTTGTTCTTTATAATGTGAGTATAGTCCAGGCATCGCACCAATATAGTTGGCCTGTGAAATGAAGATTGGGAAATGTAGATTTCAACACGATATCTCGTATACCGAACATTGAAGGCAATTATGAATTTGAATTTTTACGAAGAGAACTTCTCAAGTTTTCTCTGTCATGCAATGTTTTCCTAGCCGCAATTTCTTGATCCTGCTTCTTCTTTGACTTGGGAGTAACCTGTGTGGGTAATAATGTCTTCTTGCTATCAGATGAAGTGTGGGACGTCGTTGGAGGACGGTCCAGAAATAGTTTTTGTGTGAGATCCTGATGTTCAAGGAAGTTGGGCATAGATATTTCTGTGATAATAGGTGTCTGTGTAGCGCTGGAAGCCTTCGTTTCGTTTGGAATGTCTGTTTCTTCTTCTCCTCCGTGAGTTTCCAGTTCATCTATGGTGTAGTTGATATTATTGACAACTAATCTATTTTCTCTTATGAAAGCAATAGTAGACACTGTCTCGCGGGCTCTTTTCAGGTGCTTTCGCAATATTCTATTTTCCACCCTCTGAATTTCCGTCATATCATGAACGATAGACACGTTTGAACCTCTCAGCTTATTGCAGTTTTGTAGTATCAGTTTTTTTTCAAATGTGATATCAGCTCTAACTTCATGGGACAATCAGATGTGCGGCCAAGAGGGAAGAGATCATTTATCTCCGCCTCCGTTATGTCGACTTGGAGAAGTTTTTTAATCTCTGTACATAATATTTCAGGGGTGATTGTGTTGGTATGTTTCAATCCGAAAATGATAAGGTTTTTTTTTTGGTTTAGATTCAATAATTCAACCTTCTCTTTCAACTCTGTATTTTTTTTTTTAAGCAACACGACTTCATTTCTCAAAGCATCTAGGTCAAGCCTCACTCTTGCTTCGCTGGCTTCAATTGCATTCTTCAGTTTTTTTTGCTATTCATAATTTCATCGAAGACTTGTTGAATTGTTATTTCTTCAATTGCTGGCATATTTGAGTTAGCACTGAATATTTATAAAAGTGGATAACAGTGGATAAGCGCCCGGACTAATCGTATTTGGAAGTGTCACGCGACCTGTACCTTTTAAAGATCAAGTGGGGTCCTTACTTACTCGTTACAGGTGTATATCTAACTTTCTTCTAACTTCTAACTTCTAACTTCAAAGGCATTCACTTCTATTTGATTGAAACAACAAATTTCGAAACTTAACGGGCACTTTTACCTAGTTTTCAGAGCTATTCCACCATAAGCACACAGTACACTTGTTTCAAGTACGAACCATACGAACCATACCATTTATATGAGTTCACAATGTCATCAACACAATATTGCCAAAGTCAGTCGAAATCAAATTGGAAGTTTTTAAAATTATTTTTAGTTTATAAACAGCGTCAAGCCCCAAAATCGAACACTGCTTTTTAGAGTTTGGAACGTAGAACAAAAAACTAATGTTTTTTTTTCTTTGGAACTACAAGTTACACTTATTTGTCCAAGCACATCAATTTGATGACCGGAGTATGACCATAAGATGGACGAAACTGGAGTTAGTTTTTCAAATGGAATGTTCAAGATTTCTAAATCACTCTTTTTTAGAATACTAACTTGGCTCCCGCTATCAATTTTTAAAGTAATAGGAAATCCGGAAACTTTTTTCAAGCCACTCGACGGCGTTGACATCGGATGTGTGTACAATCCAAACTATATTTGCTGACAAGTTAGCGGTACTGGATTCCCAGAAAAATTCCTCACAACACGACTCGTCAGACGAGTTCATCACCCCATGTACATTTTTGTTGGTACAAAATTTTCGGTAGTGCCCCTTCCAGTTACAAGAACTACATAGTCTATTGAAAGTTGGACACTCACCATTTGAGTGCAGATTTCCACAATAGGAACATTTTTTTCCAGCCAGTTCCTTACCTCGCTCCTCATGTTCATAATTCGAATTACCTGCATCACCCCTAGATTCACTATGATATCCTCTGCGGTAGTCACTAGGTCCCTCTTGCTTCCTCCACAACCGAAACTTGTTCACCTAACTCACTAACATAGAGTCCTTTGCGATTTCATTCTGGGTTGCCACGCTCGTCTCGATAGATCTGCAAATGCTTATGGCCTCACATAAGTTATGGCCTCCCAGGTTTGGATTTTGCAACAGTTTCTCCTGAATACGAGCATCCATAATACCAATTACGATTCGATCGCGAATTGAAATGTCTTTTTCTTTGAATTCGCACAAACTAGCTTTTTGCCTCAGCGCTGTAACGAATTGATTAACAGTTTCACCAGGTAGCTGGTCTCTTTCAAAAATTTTGAAATGTTCCTATACTAATTTTTTTACTGGATCACAATACTCGTTAAACTTTTTCAGGACCACTTCTATCTCGTTTTCATCCTCCTGTGCACCATATTCAAACGTGTTGTAGTAGTTGTAGTATTACTTCATCCCCCAGAAGATTCAGAAGAATTGCAATTTGATCATCTTCACTCTTTTCTGTTTCTCCTGAAGCCTTGAGAAATAACTGAAATTTCTGTTTCCATAAATTCCAGTTATGTTCCACATTTTCATTCGAAACGGAATTCTTCAGGAGCTTTTCCCTGTTCTCCCATCATAATTCGTAATCACACTTTTAGTTGGAACACTGATAATGGCAGTAGGTATTCTACTAATCAACGGAGCACTTCGCACTAGTTACTTGACTTTGCACCTGTATCTCCTCGATAACTACCGGCTGGTTCTACAAAAACATCCAATTCTGGATATCAGTTCGAAACAACAACCAATGCACGTGTCTTTGCTCAAAATCAAAGGAATTGTTAACTTTTCTCTTTATCTTTATTTCATAAAGAAAACTGACGTATGTCGCCAAAAATTACAATTCACACTGACTTTCAAAATTAAACGAATTGTTAACTTTTCTCTTTATCTTTATTTCATAAAGAAAACTGACGTATCTCGCCACAAATTACAATTCACACTGACTTTTAAAAAACAAAAATAATAAACATGTCATTTCAATTATTTCAATTGTCCCTTGATGGGACTGTAACATCCTCTCTCCATTAGGAAATTAGTTTCTTCATCCGTACACTTCCAGTCTGCACAGCTTAGTAACGGGTCGTTGATAGGTATTATTTGCCATTTTCACCTCTGCGACTCTTACTTTTCCGTCATTCCCTGGAAATACTCCTGTGATTTTCCCTAATTTCCAGGAGTGTCTAGGTTGTTTCAACGTGCTCCTTTTTCCAACTGGTTTTCCTTGTCGTTACATTGTGATATCTTCCATGAAGCTCTGGAGCTGCGATGATCTTATCCAGTACTTTTCAGCCTCTTCGATTTCTTCAACACCTAATTTTCTTTGTTTTGCGAGTTCTTCGCCATTTTCAGTCTTTCTTCTCATTATTTTCAAGAACCGCGATACCCAAGCTGTTGTCCGGATAAGTCTGTGCCATTTTGAGAAACTCTTCAAATCTTTAACATATTCATGCTTTTCTTCTGTTATTTTTCCAACGAATTCAGTCTTCATTTCAACATCATCTTCTCTGAATTTGATTCTCGAACTTCCTCTTTCGGCCATTCATTTTCTGATTTTTTCAAAAGGCTGGGCCCGTGAACCAGTTCGGAGGGATGATGTCTGTATCTCCATAACTTGTTCTGGTAGCTTTGTCAGCAATATTTTGTTTGGTAGGAACCCATCGCCATTGTGCCACATTGGATCTCTCTTGTATTTCTCCAACCCGGTGAGCTACGAATTGCTTGTAGTTCTTGCCATCCCCTCGTATCCAATTCAAAACGCATTTCGAATCTGACCAATAGAACGTTGCTGTCAACTGTAGTTCAAGTTCATCTTTCAGAGTGACAGCTATACGGGAACCCATTACTGCGGCCTGTAGTTCTAATCGGGGAATGGACAATGGCTTCATGGGTGCTACTTTCGCCTTTGCGGTAACGAGAGAAACTTCTATTTCTTCGTCAGTTACAACTCGCAAATATGCTGCTGAACAGAAAGCTTTTTTGCCAGCATCACAAAAAATGTGGAGCTCCATTCTTCTAGCATAAGGAATTTTCTGTGAATAGCATCTTGGGACTTTAACATCAGAAATATGTCGCAAATCGGAAAGCCATTCCTTCCAAATTTCATGTAAGTTCGCGGGCAAAGCGTCATTCCATCCGATTCCGGTTCTCCATATATCTTGTAAAGGTAGTCTGGATCAGATTGTGAAACATGTCAGCATTCCAAGAGGATCGAACACTGTCATGACGAACTTGAGAATTTTTCTTTTTGTAAGGTTCGTGAAATTTGTTTCATTCAGCTTCAGTTTGAATTTGAATTCGTCTGACTGAGGATCCCAAAGAATACCCAATATTCTTTGTGTTGATGAATCAGATTCAAAATTCTTCATTGGTGCCAAATCTTCGTAAATTTGTTCTCTTATCATTCGGGAATTTGACATCCAATTAACTATCTCGAAACCTCCCATGTACATTACCTTTTTCACATTTTTTATCATCTCCATGGCCTCTTCTTCAGTATTCTTCGAATCGCAGTAATCATCGACGTAAAACCGTTTGGTTATTGATACCTGTACATCTTCGGATTCTGCATTTTCTTGTGCATTAATATTTTTTATATACTGAGCGCAAGTAGGTGAGCAGGTCGCTCCAAATGTCATCACTTGCATCTCATAAATACATGGTTCTTTGTCTAATTCGATGTCTCTCCATAACAGCCTCTGGGAGCATTGATCTTCTTTTCTTATTCGAACTTGATGAAACATCTCCCGTACGTCTCCGCAAAATGCTATTTTTCCTTGTCTGAATCTGCACAAAACTGCGAACAAAGGTTGGAGAAGGTCTGGTCCAGACAACAAATTATCATTCAAGCTAATTCCTTTCATTTTAGCTGCAGCGTCGAAGATCAACCTTATTTTGCCGGGCTTATTCGGATTCGTAGTGGCAAAGTGCGGTAAATACCATGTACGGGGCGTTTCAATTTTGGCTTCTGAGGGTGATAATTTTCTCAGGTATCCCTTTTCCAGAGAGTAGTTTATCTTCTAGGAATAGGCTTTTGAAAATACTTCGTCTCTTCGACATTTTCTCTCAATGCATAGAAGTCTTTGCAGTGCCATACTTTTACTTTCTGGAAGATGGATATCTTTATCTCTCCACAGCAATCCAATTTCGTATCGGTTCTCACCATTCAACCTATTGGCGGTTTTTTGCATGATTTCAACTGCATCCCGTTCCTCCTTGTTGATTCTCCTGGTAGTTGGCATCACTCCAAAAGAATCAGTGGAGAAATATTGCTTGACCAATTTGTGGAGATCATCGTCTTTTCTGGATTGATCACATATATGGAACATGTGAATTCCGCTGACATTGTTGACTTTTGCTATACAGGGACCATGAAGAGACCAACCTAGCTTGCATTTGGTTGCAACTGGTAGCATATCGTGCGAATTTTGACTTGAATACGTTTTCACAGGTACTATTAGGTTGACATTGTCTTGACCTATGAGAATGGACGGCTTTTCTTTGAAGATACTGTCTATAGGTACATTTTGTAAATGTTCGTGTTTTCTCCATAGGGCCATGTCGATCGTTTGAGAAGGTAACGATAAATTCTCAACAGTATGCACACCTTTCATTGAAAAAATCTGGAATTTTCTCTAGCTGCTGAAATGTCCACATTTATGCGTTTGGAGTCCTCTTGCCTTGATACAATATCGTTTGTCCATTGTATGCAAAGAGTTTCCGATGGTCCAGTCAATCCCAACTGCGAGGCGATTTCATCTTCTACCAAAGTGACTGTTGAACTTTCATCGCACAGAGCTAATACTCGAAGTATACCATTGGGACCGTGAATGTTGACAGTAATGACTCGTAACAGGACATTTATCTCTTCCTGTTGGACAGTGCAGACGCTTTGGACTGAAGAAGAAATAGGTGTTTCAATTTCTGTGTTATTTTCGATATTTGTAGTATTCATTGTCTTGTGGAGAAACTTGCACCCATTTACACCACATTCTTTTCTAGATTTGCACTTGAATCTGGAATGTCCTTTTTTAAAGCAGGAAAAGCATAGTTTTTTACTCGTAATCGTGGACCACCGAGTATCAATGTCATCAGCCTTCAGTTTGTCACATGTGTTGACAGAATGGGATTTCTTGTCACAGTATGTACAAGTACGTTCGATTTCACCCGCTTTCGGATATTTTTGAGATCGAATTGCATTCAGAACAATGTCTGCTTTTCGTCCTTGGTATTTTTTGCATGGTGTGTCACATAAGTGGCTGCATGAGCTATGTCAGTAATCCAAAGGGAAAACTTTTCCATATTGACTCTCCCATGGTTGAGTAACACCGTTTCACCCCATTTGAGTTCCAAACTATCGGGTAACTTGTTCACAAATTCTTTCAGAAGTTGAGGGTTATAGTAATGACCATAATTATCGAATGACTTCATTGTTGCTACAAGATTATTCACTTCATTTGAAAAGGATATCAGTTTGTCGATATTGAGTTTTTTCATATGAGGAATTGCACTCATTTTGGATAAAATAATGTCTTTCATCAGTTCTGGTCGGCCAAACCGCATCTGTAGAGTTTTCATGATAAGCTCGAGGTTTTTACTTGTCATCATCATGGCAGAAACAGAGGATTTTGCTTCTCCTCTCAGAGACTTTCGCAACTTGACCATGATTTCATCTTCGCTGTATTGGCACATTGTGGAAATTCTCTGAAATTGTTGGTGAAACAGGGACCAGTCTTCCGGATTGCCATCGAATATAGGAAAGTCTTTATCGAGAGTTTGTCTAGCAAGGATTTTCTCCTGTGTCACTGAATTCACTGATTTCATAGTTTCTGAGATTGTTTGGCACAACAGTTTCATCTCATTAGAAGCTTGTACATTCAAGAATTCAGCTGATTTCGGGTGTGACTTTCCGTGAGAATTTGAACTTCCGTTATTTGAAGTTTGCTTAGCTTTGACACTTATGACTGAAGTTTTGTCGACAGGTCTGCAGATTTCATGGTATTTTTCACTTTTCTGGGGACCGACGTCACATACTTCTTCTATTTCTATTGGTGACAATTTGTTCTCTTTCCAGTTGCTGGTAACTCAATGTTTTCTTCAATCCATTCTTGTACGTTCAGGAGTCTTGAAGAAGCCTCTGATATACCACTGGAGTGGAATTGATTGGATTCAAACGTTACTTCTAGTTCTGCTTCATGTAAATCATGTTCCATCCGAATCAAACGCATTTGGTTTTCAACTTCTCGCTGTTTCTGTTGTAGAAGCTCCTGTTGTTTTTCCAACTGTTGCCTTACTTTTTCTGTTTTCAGACTGAGTCTCATTTTCCGGAGGTTAAGGGTTGCCTGGGACCGTTTCGAACTCGTCACAGAAACAGTCTCTTCACAGACCTTTCCCTTAGAACTTGTTACAGACTTTTGATCATGTCTGTCTAGAGACACCAAGGACCTAGTTCTGTCCGCCTTCTCAGCTAAAGTATTTCTGTTCGATATACCAAACTTCTCAGGCCATATATAGTCGACTGACAAACTTTTATTTATGCCTGCGTTTTTCCTAGTGAGTTTGAAGGATGTATTTTCCATTTCTTGGTTCAATATATCTATATCCGGCTCGAAGGACCAATGTCTTTGCTCAAAATCAAAGGAATTGTTAACTGTTCTCTTTATCTTTATCTCATAAAGAAAACTGACGTATCTCGCCAAAAATTACAATTCACACTGACTTTCAAAAAACAAAAATAATAATCATGTCATTTCAATTATTTCAATTGTCCCTTGATGGGACTGGAACAGCACGGCTAACTGAAAGCCCTAAGCGCGTTTTTCAACCGCTGCCACCATGTTACGTTGGTTTATGTCACTGGATATGAATGAAGGAGAAACTCAGAGTAGATACTTTGGGCTTTTATTAATATTATTTAGGCTAGGTAACAATTGGTATCCGCGAACATACTACTTGTCTACGATATGGTTGAAAGGAGAGCAGATGTGGGGTTGCCGTAACCAGTATAAAGTATTCAGACTTAATACTTCACATTTGGTACGTCCCTACCTATTTGGGGTTTCTATTGGTTCCGGTCTAATGAAATATTTCATTCCTATGTTAGAAAATCAATGTTCATACCCGAAGCTACTGGAATTCACGTCAACATCATGCATAAAATATAACGGAGTTTTTCTATATCTTCTTAAATTGGTGAAAAGCTCCGGTGATGGTTTTTTCAAAAGACGGGAATAGAACCAAAATCGCGTTTGGAAAAACCACGTCATTTTTCGAAACAGGCACGAAAGCATCTTTCAGATTGCCGGTCCAGTTTCGATTCATCGAACAAAAAGGAACAAAGAGCGCGCCTTTCTTACTGAGCTTTTTCGTCTAGTTTTGACGTAAATTTGATACCTATAAAAGGAAAGGGGCTCGTTTCTGTTGTGCTTCCGTAAGGCTGGTTCCAGTAACTTGATGGCGAAAATAGTGTGAGAAGAGTTTTGAATAGTGATCCAGAAGCGTTGAGGTATCCGTAAGTGGAAATTGTGGATAAATTGTATTTGAGCTAGGTTTCTCCGTGTGCTGAAGCACCCGAAGTTCATTATTTCTGCATTTATTATTATTTAATTTTGTTCTATCATTTGCCGGAAATTTAAATATTATTTCTTTCATCATTGTTATTTCATCTATTCGATTATCTGTCGTGGCATTTGAATCTTAGTTCTGCAATAGTATTCCTTCATTGATTCAACTAATTACCGGAGAATTTGAATATATTTTCTGCATTATTATTATTTTATTTATTCGAACATTCGCCGTGAAGTTCAATTTGGTCAGAAGACTACACTGTGAATATTGGTTTATGTTATTTTCAAGTGGTACAATCGAAATTTTCGTTAAGTAGATTGATTGTTTAATTCAGGGTTATATTGAAACTTCAGTCAATTGTTGGTTGGATTGGGGATATATATATATGATTTATTTGCCAAGTTGAATAATATAAAGTGAATGATTTAATTTGGATTTCTCTCTTACAAGATATAGTCATACTCAGGAAAAATATTGAGTTTCCCGATTCGAGAAGGTGATTTGGTAACTAAGTGTTATGGGCTCCATTGAGGGGATTAAGTTATCTTATATTACGAAAACACTGTGATGCTTTGTAGTCCGTATCCACGCCCAGTTGTTAACGTTGTTTAAGGTCAGGGAAATCGCTGAGCATAAATAATAGTAAAACAAAGCCGAATATATGAATATATATATATATATATATATATATATATATATATATATATATATATATATATATATATATATATATATATATATATATATATATATTGTTAAAAAGGAAAGTCGTAGCCAAAAAGCAAAAAGGCCTATTTTGAGGAACAGAGAAAAAATATCACAGCCGGCCGGCATTATTGCAAAGGTGAAGCTTAGGTAATAGACGAGTGGAACGTGGTATTCAATTTTGTTTTGGGGATTGATAAAGGGAAGTCGGAAAGGTAAAACAAATTGCCTTCAAACTTGAGGAATCACTTTCTGAGTGAGTCAGTTAACCGTGTTCAGGAAGAAATAGTTTTTTTTGCCATTGATATTATTTCATTTGTTCCCTTATTTGCCGTGAATTCACGTTCATTTGGTCAGTCATATGCCGTGAATTGGAATATCATTTTGACACTACTATATTGATAGGATTAAATATATTACCCCTATTGGAAGGTCGTCAGACCGACTTTAAGATTTAAGCAAAAATAATTGTAAATGAAAATTTTTGTGACGAATCGTATTGAGCACTTGAATATACCAGATAATTTAATACATATTACAAACTATGTTTACATTGGGAAAGAACTTTTTCCATTTCATATTGATTATTGAAGTAACTCAGCAGATGTACTTAATCAAGTTGTAAAAATTTTGAAAAAAACCAAACAAAGAGACATAAAAGCAATCGTCGTTCAGTATCCAAAAATTGTACTTAAAGCCCAAATTATTTTGTAAAGATTCAAAAAGTGTCAACATACCAGACCTATGGACGTTCCGTATCTCCGCATATCCTAGTGCATCGAGAAAACCACTATAAAATCTGGCGTCCGAAAATTGGAATGGAGAAAGGAAAATATTTCCTGTATAATATTCTGGCGTCATAAATAACGTGACGTTCTAGTAGTTTGAGAGCTATTAAAACAGACCCTAGAAAAATACGTCACAATTTCAACCAGTAGGAATCTTTTTACTGCAGAGTTTACCTGGTTCCGATCCTCCCTGATATTTTGCTAAAAGACATCCAAACCTCTTCCAGATGTGTTTCTTCAGATATTTCCTTGAAACCTTCAATTTGATTTTCTCATCATACTTAGTTTTGCTACATCCAACTGCCAGTGAATAACATGAAACCGTTTACATTTTCCTTATATATTTTCAAGTTTTTCCCAATTCAATTTATTCAGTTTTCCTCATCCACTCTGAATAATCAAAATTATGTCTTTTAGAATAATAATTAACATTCTGAACCATATCCCATACAGTTTCTCGATCATTATTTTGTGATCTGCTCCATCTACTGCTGCTCTGCTCAGACTGTCCACCTGTTCCATTTTGTTCTGATCTGTTTCATCTCAAATCCGCACATCGTAGAAAAGATAACTCAATTTCCTTCTCAACAATCTAGTTTTTTTTTCAATTCCTTCAATAAGTATTTTCACAATATGCATTCGAAATGTTAAGTATAACAACATTTTAAATGCATATTGTGAAATAACTTCTGAACTAAAATAAAAGAAAATGGTTGAAAAAAAACAATTGAATTATCTTTTCAACGATGTGCCACTTGACCTCCCATGCTATTTGAAATAATCAAGTTGATGTGCCCATCTATTGAGCAATCACAATGTCTTCTATTTCAAAGAGTAGTTTCGATGATATCATTCAAAACAGTTCAAAAGTTAACAAAGAGGGGTGGAGGGGGAAAGCTATGAAAATCCACACTCGCAATTGTGATTCCGTAGAACCACCATAGTTGAAAGAAAAAGTCGGATCCGCCCTCATATTTGATATTCCAAATGTATATTGTAAAAAAACGTTTGAACGAAATTGGAAAAAATAGGATGGTTGGAAAGATAATTGAATTATCTTTTCAACTATGTGCCACTCGACCCCCTCATGCTATTTGAAATTTTCAAGTTGATGTGCGGGGGGCTTCATCTATCGACTAATCATAATGTATTCCATTTCAAAAAGAAGTATCGGTGATATCATTCAATACTTTTTTTTTTCATTGTTCTGCGTCTAACCATTCTGAAGGTAACAGTGAAGGCTATTGAAAGCCGCACTGTATAATCTGATGAAAGAGACTTGGAATACCGCGGTGCACCCATACAAAATTAAATTTCTGCAGCTAATTCTTTCCGAAGTAGATTTCTGGAAAAACAGGTAGAGCCGCTAACAGGATCTTTTCAATGGAGATGCTAGTGTGGCACTCACGGGAAGGTATGGTAACAAACTTGTTTTTACGATTACATTTGTTCATATTTCTTCAGATACTGATCTATGGAGATGATGGTTCAAGAAAGAAGGGGAGTATAAAGGAGTTAGGAGACCAGATGCAATGTAATAATATAATTCTTATATGGGTGTTGTTGATGTGGTAGTCTGTCCACCTTGATCACGATTGGAAAAATTAGTTTATCATTGATTTATCGATTCCAAATTCTTGGTAGATCATAAAATTCTCAGATAAAAAATTAAGTATAACTTGGAAAAAAAATTTGCAGCTGCATTTCTATCAAATAACTTAAAATAATTGGAGAAAATATATTGACAGATATATTCCACACACGAAAAGTGGAGGAGAAGAAAACAGAATGGAAAGTAAGCGAGGTTAGTTCTTATAGCTTCTAAGATACGTAGAACAAATATTTGCATATGCTTGCATTTGATGTTAAGCGACATCGCTGCCGACTTGATGATTGAAATGATCATTTTGTGTAATTTTGGAACGTATTTTCGGGATCCACTTTTAAATTGGAAAATATGTACGACACAACTTCAATATACATTCATTTCATCATGTCATATTGACGTTTATTTTCCATATCTACATACAGAGTGAATACACTACAGTGATGATGATGATTATTCCATGTGACTTGCGACCAAAAATTGCCTTCAAAGAACAATTTTGTCATAGTTTAATAGCTCTAAAATTTTTACTTTTCAACGAAGCTTTTTTCTGATGAATTGTATATTGATGTTCCAAGTTTTTGATGTTAGTTTATCCTAGATAAAGCTTTGGAAATATAACTGCATTCCAATCCTGTCCAGAATGAAATTGCAGAATTAAAAACGGAGGACACTTCAGAAAAAATGAATGGATAGATATTTTTCAGCAAACAGAATTTCTTAAAACCAGCAAATACTAACCTATTTCGAATATTCTACGTAGCAATGAAAAATGAAATTTCTTCATACCTCAACTTTCGAGATAACAATGACGGAGACTTATGTTTCTGATCTTGTTATGTCATACTCTTCTCAACATTTAAATGCTTTATCCCTAGCCATGAAGACTCTGCCTATCAAATGTTTTCTTATATTGTGCTACCTTATTATTGGACATATAATACCCTCCAATGGAAAATGATTGTGTACTGAATAGTATGAAACCACTGAGTTCATGTAGGGGAAGCTTTGTAATCCTAAGAAAAATTTCTTTATTTTAGGATATGGGTGACTATTATTATTTCCAACATCCTCAGACAAGGTAACATCTCCTTAAATACTGATTCGATCTTTGGATTAATAAATGCCCATTTAATTTGATCAATTTCTGGAAATACTTGGGTAGATAACTTCGAATATTGAAATCAGTATGTCAGTATTCTCCATTCAATGGAAGCACTGCAAAGCTGAATATTTGAGGGAGAATTTGCGATTGGATATTCTAAATTACGTGAGGGTATAACAGCTCTATTCGGTTTTTTTTTTGAATGAAAAACGCATGATATCGTATTCAATTCAATTCATGAATTGACATTATATAAAGGTATCACACACATTGTCTTTGCTTGTTACAAGTGAATTTGTAATAGTCGTCACAAACCTTTGATCAATCATTCCACCCGAACGACAAGCTATTGGTTGATCTATACCTCAAACACGAAAGAGGAAGGCATCACGTGCTCCAGAAATAGACGGGCAGGAAGACTGAAAATCGCTTGAGTACGCACTGCTTGATCCAGACGGTATAATGGTACTGAATATATTATCGGATTGAATTGAAAACCACGCGAACGAAGTCGCGGGCAAGAGATAGCTCGATATACATTTCGGTATGTATTTCGACAGGCTGAATCGTTGAAAAAAACCTATGGGTTTTGTACCTACGAAAGGTGAATGGGTCATTGGGTTCTTTTCAGTATTAAAATCTCAAAAAAATTGAATGTTTCGTTCGAATGAGGATAGACGTGCGCAATCTTCATCTGCTCAACATTTTCTGCAACTGTCTTACAATGGATGAGTACCAAAACCATGTAGGACAACCAAGTTTATATTCACTTCAAAACCAAGCGAAAGCGACTATATGCAAGCCAAAGCATTCCAAGCTATGAGTCCCATGTCATTACTTCGCAATGTGGTAGATAGACTGGTATAAAAATACATAAAATAAAAGATATTGAGGTTTCATGCCCTTCCAATACGCCTACCAGAGTGGCAAGGGCACGGCAACCCAGCCAGGGTTATCCTCATTCCAGAACCAGGAAAAAGCGACCATACGCAGACCAAACAATTTTGAGCGATCAGTTTCACGTCATTTCTGCTCAATGTAGTGAAGAGACTAGTAGGCAGATACATAGGACAGAAAGTACTGAGGATTCACGCTCCAAGCGACGCCAAATACGCGAAGGCATACAAACAACTCTCAATTGACTTGTCCATGAGATCGTGGAAGGGTTGGACCACGGCGCTGCCACCCTTGGTGGTTCAATATAGAAGGAGCATTTGATAACGCATCAATTGAATGTATATGTCAAGATGGGGAGGTAATAGGCTTGAATCCAACTTTGCTGAGGTGGACACACGCTATACTTCCTCAGAGAACAGCCAGAGAAACGCTCAGAAACAGCTGCACTGAGGCCATTCCCCACAAGTGTTATTCGCAGGGTGGAGATCTTTTTCCCACACTGTGGTGGTGGTAACCTGCTAGCAGTTAGAAATAACATGGAATATTACAATCAGGTTCACGCGGATGATATAGTCACCTTTATCGTTAGCCAGAGGAAACGGGGACGATACGAAAAACGGAAACGATACGAAAAGCCTTAGGTGGGGTTGGTAACTAGTGTCGTTTTCGACAATGCAGAACTGGTTATGTTTACCAGAAAACGCGGGATGTGAACCTCCCAGTAGTACATCTCTTAAGGACGTCCCTTCAATATATGAACTGGAGGTCATTTTACTATGTTTATAATAGCTCGCTCTCGTGTCTGTTCGGTATAAATCGTATAATGTATTTTTTCTACGACTGTCACAAAATACCTTCATTGTATGTTCAATGATGATTTCTAAATGTAGTTCATTGTAATACTCCTTTTCATTATGCACTAGTTGCTGGGCAACTAGTGCACAATTTCTGAAAAACGCACGGGTAAATTTTCGCAATCTTCGTCACGACAAAAGAGGCGTGGAGTAAATAAAACAAAAGACGCCGTAACCAGGTAACATTGCCGTACAGACAATATTATCACAAACATAAGTAAGATGTCTGAAAATCATGGTGTATTCACTTATACCTGTAAAATATTGGGACAAACTGGGGGACACCAGCCCACTTGATAAAGGGAGTTATCTAGAGTTTCAGATGGCGCCGACGTCGTTTCTTGTCATAATTCAGTTAACTGCAATTACAGACCACACAGGGTGTTTTTGTGATTTGTGTCTCTGATGTTCTGTGATTGTTCTTTTGTCGCCTTCAAGGTTATGTCAATTCGTTGTGAAATATTTTGAGGTTGATCGATCGATGTAACATATTTCAGGACAAACTATTCCATGTACTTATGTCAGTGTTATATAGAATTTTCGAGAGGTGTTCCGAAATTATTCTAATTATGAACCGAACCAATTTATTTTGTATGGTTAATTTTCTATTGATACGGCTCCACCGAGTTGGTACTTATGTATTTCTGTCACACTTTGCTCATGATAACAATCTTTTGATTTTATGAAGTGCTGTAAATGACATATAATCACTTACTTTATCTTTCAAACCAATAAAAGTAAGGGAGATGTAACCTCTTTCGCTTTCTGAAAAATCTATATTATAGTCTGAAGGAAAGTGTTTTGCGACATATCTAAAGCTGTTGACTGTTACATAAGCTTCATCTCTACAGCTTCAGAGGACGAAGCTTCGATTGGTTCGAATCCTATCTGAGTGAAAGAACCTCTCAGCTTTTGGACAAATTAAGAGATGTTTACTATTTCGGCAGACAACACGACTATCTTATCGCGAGAACTCAAATAACCTTCATATAGCGGAGTAAAAATAGCTAAAAATCATGCATTATTTTGGGATCCTGGAGGACTCCATGAATTTTCCTAAAACCTTATATTACTCAGAAATTGCTTGCAGAAAAAAGTTATAAACATATATTCGTGCGCTGCTTGTTTATTAATTGTTCAAGAAATAATTTTGTTGGGCAAATTTCACCCGAATTGATGCTATAGAGGTTTTTGACATGGCCGGTCGTAAAGGTAGATTTCATGAATGATAATTTACAGCTACCTATTTTTTATTTATGTGTACATCTCGGAGAACAAATTTTCGGGTAAAAGTTGTGGAGCTAATGAAGTTTTATCAAACAACTTATAGTTTGCCGATATTGGGTATGGAAATGAAATATTGCGAAGTTTTATTAATCTTTCAACAGCTGCCATTTTGAGACTATTGGACCATTTTCGAAATCAGCCGAGGTATTCATGAGAAGTATTTTTGTTTTTTTAAAAAGGCCTCCACTAACAAATTTCGTTAGTCCCATATATGAGTTTCAATATCACATTTTAAACTAGAGTTTTCCAAGCATTGCCTCAAAATTCAGATTTGTAATTTTTTTAAATTATTCATTAATTTGAGCTCTGTGTTTTCCGAAATATTTTTTAATTGTCATTTCAAGAGTAATCTGTAAAATTTATTTCATAAAAAAAAAAAAAAAAATTTTAGACAGAATTTTGTTTGACGTAATTTCATTTACGTACTATTTCCATACATATTTTTTCACTTTTGAAAACATGAATTCTCGTTAGCTGAATTTTTCTTTTTTCAGTTAAATTTTTGTTAGGTAACATTAGTCAATTAGATCAAAAGTTATAACATATTTAGTGTAAAGCGCTCGTGGCTGCGTGCTCCTCCAGCGCTGCACTTCAGAGTCGCCGTCTCACATTTTTTTCGCACGTTAGCGAAAAAATTCTGCAGCTTACAGTTTTCATTTTAAAGAAAAATTTTATTTACCTTTCTGATGTAAAATTTTCCATTTTTGCGAGTGGTACCTTTATTTATTCATTTTATTTGATATTCAATATACAATGTAATTTGGCAACTTATTTGTTGAATAATTAATTAAGCACACACTTCACAGTTATATGTTGTTCCCAATACCATCACTAATGAACAGTAAAAAGTTACCATCATCCCCCAACTTCTAGAAGCTAAAATCTAATATTACTCCACTAGTATACGTAGAGCGTCAGGTGACCACTTAACTTACTGATCAAGTGTTCTCTGATGTTCAATCTCTCTCTAACATTCAAAAATGATATTTTCGTTCCAATGTAAAGTACATCAAAAGATAAACTTATATTTCTATTCTAAACAAAAATTTCAAGCAGAAACTCATTTATAAAAATGAACAATTCGTCAATTTACTAAAAAACATAATATTTTTGTATTTGATACAATTTACACTTACATTAAAAAAGAAAACAAAACTATACGCTGCGTATACTGTGTTTGGGGTAGTAATATAAATATATGTTGGTTAGGTAACTTATTTTTTTTCTATATAGTTATTAAATTTTATTTTGCAAAAAATTTCAAGGATTTTGGAGCAACATTTGTTTATTTTTGTCGAAATTTTATTGTTATTTCAATTTTTCTAATAAAACCAATCAAACCCTCTTGAAGTACAGATTACAAGCTTTAGAAAGTACTATTGAAAAATCTCTATATCAATTTTGAACTAGAGTTTTTGGTTTTTGAAGCATGTCCTAAAAATGCATTCATTCATTTTTTGAATTTATTCAATATTGTATTTTTTGAAATAAAATTCTATGATTCTTTTTCATCTGCACATCTTCTTAAGTGTCATTTTGGGACTGAACTGTACAAATTTTATATTGAAAATTTAAAGAATGGCAGATCTTTAATTGATTTTATAAAAAATTCTACTTTGACATAGCTTCAGATATATGTACTATTCCTATTTTTTTTTTTACATTTGAAAACAAGAGATCTCGTAAGCTACTTTCTCCTTCTTTTATTTGAATTTTTATTGGCTTAATTTTATCAATTAGATCAAAAGTTTCAACAAATTAAGTGAAGTGCACTCCTTAAGGGATGCACTTCAGTGTCGATACCTCAAGTTTTCGTACGATAGAAAAAAAAAAATCTGCAGCTTACAGTTTTTATTTTAAAAAAATATTTATATACCTTTTTTTGTAGAAAATCTTCCATTCTTTCGAATGGCGGTATCTGTTTTTTTTTTAATTATATATTTTTCAAGATATTTATTGAACAATGTAATTTTGCAACTTATTTGTTAAATAATAAATTAAGCACACACTTTACGGTTGGTAACTTTTTATGTTGTTCCTTACATCATCACTAATGTACAGTAGAAATTTCCCACAGTCCCCTAACTTTCTGAAGCTAAAATCTAATATTACTCCACTACTAGTAATTTTTTTTTGGCTTGGACATTTCGTCATTCGGCCAGACACAAGTGGAGTATTTATTAAAATTTCAGGCAACGACACGCGGTGTTCCCAAGCGGTCACCCATCCAAGTACTAACCGCGCCCGACGTTGCTTGACTTCGGTGATCAGACGAGAACCAAAATCAAAATCAAAATCAAAAATATATTTATTACCTATAGTTACATACTAGGTTACCCTAGGAAGGTCACAAATTACAAAACAAAACATAAAATATATACATATATACAGTCAAACTCTTGTGGGAGATCCACCGAGGGATATGCAGTATTTGTATGGGGTACTGGGGAATGTGGGGATCGCATACATCTACCTCTCCGGGTCTCCCCGGGGAGGAGGTGTTGGTCCAGTTCCAATGCTCCGCACGAATTCACAGGAGAAAACAGTGGGGGGCATCCCCGCTGGTGGTGGCAGGTAGACCCGCTTTGTGCAATGTGTCCCGCTGACAATGAAAGTTTAGCGACTCGTCACCAGTGTTCACCTATACGAGTGTTTTAATTTTTTGCATGATGATCCAGAGAATTTGATTTATCAAAGGTTATTTGTTTATATAATGTTTGTTAGTTGTTTTACCAGAAAAAGAAAATTTAAAAAACTGGTTTAGAAGTAATTGTTTCAATGATTAATCATTGTTAGCTGTTCTTATGTAATGTTTATGGCTGGTTAATAGGTCTTTCGTGAAAAAGGTCTAAAGCTTGGTAAATTAATCCACCATGTTTTCTGGGGGAGTCATGACAGGCTCTAACGCCGGTAATATCTCTGGTCAACGGACTCTTAGGGAGAAAATATTTGTAAAATTTGTATGATACTGGTCAATGTATTCGAAGATACTTGGAATATTTGTTATATCTCTGAGTGTATCCAGCCGGATGTATCGGTCACTATTCGTGACGATACGGAGCACCTTGTTCTGCATCCTGTCCATTTTCAACAATGTTGTTTTGGGCAGGCTACAGAGCACTGGACAAGCGTATAGCATAGCAGGTCTTATGATCTGTTTACAGATCATTAGCTTATTTTCGAGTGCTAAGTTTGAGTTTCTGGCAATCAGAGGATACATTCGCTTTATAGCGGCCGATGCCCTCTGAATTGCCAGATTTACGTGCTTATGAAAAGTTAGCCGCTTGTCCAGGAGTACTCCCAGGTATCTCACGGACTCCGACTCTTCGATGTTGGTATCTTTAATTTTAAGCTTCCTGAATATTTTTATATTCTTTTTCTTTCTATTAAAATTGATAATTTCAGTTTTGTCTGTATTGAGCATTATCTTATTTCTCTCTAAATACGGCACGATCCTCCTATTGAGGTGGACCTCTACTTTCCTCGCTGCCACCTCGCTCGCAAACGAATGCGCGTACACAGCAGTGTCGTCTGCGTATACGGCTACATTCGTCTGGGCAAACATAGGGAGATCGTGTGTATATAGAGAGTATAGATGCGGGGAGAGACAGGAGCCCTGTGGGACACCCGCTCCGACCGAATACACTCTGGACTTGGTATTTTCGATTTTGACCCTAAAACTCCGTTGACTGAGGTAGGAGTCCAAAATCTTCACCATGTATAAGGGCATGCGTGCCTTTACCATTTTCGCAATGAAGCCTTCAGTCCAGACCGTGTCGAAGGCTTTCTTCATGTCCAACAGGACCATGACCGTATTTTGTCCCTGGTGGAAGGACTCCTTCACCCCGTGGACAATTCGAACTACTTGTGAGGTAGTTGACCTACCCCTCCTGAATCCGAACTGTTCCTCCGGGATGATTTTCATCTTTTCCTCCAGGCGAACAAAACCTTAAATAGGATCTTATCGATAATTTTGGCCACAGTGCTCAATAGCGATATGGGCCTGTAACCATCACTTTTACTTTTATCTTTCCCCTGTTTAGGGATTGGGATTATCAATGCTTCTTTTAGTATTATTGGGTAGTATTGGTCCTTGATTATACAATTGACTATGTACATTAATTGTACTATTGCCTTTTTTGAGAGGTTCCTGAGTAGGACTGCATCAATGCCGTCCGGTCCCGGAGCCTTGTTTTTAGCTAATTTGCCGACTATTTCAGAAACCTCTTCATAGTTTGTAATGAGCTTCGCCAATGTTCTTGGATTGATTTTTATACAATCTATGTTTGCTATTTCTTTGGCGATTACTGTATCCATTTTTGGAGGTCTGAAACATCCGGCAAAGTAGCATGAACATTGTGGAAGTATTCCGCGAACAATTCCGCCTTTTCGCTATCGACATCGCCCGTGTTGAACCACTCTCTATGGTAGGCATCGGTTCGTATTTCTTTTTGACGCGTTTTGACATCCTCCATAGAGAGTTGTCCCTCACGTCAAGCCTCTCAAGTTTCCTCTTCAATACATCATCGTTAAAGCGTTGTATTTCCCTGCGTACAACATCAGCTATAGTTCTAAAGTTGTCTCTGTGGGTTGCATTACCTGTACGCTGCCACTTTTTCCGCTCTCTCTTTTTAAGCGTTATGAGGTTCCTAATGTGTATGGGAAGAGGATCTCGATCGGCTTGCACCACTACCATCCTGGTCGTCTCATCTCTGGATGTTTGAATGTCCGTGATAAATTTGACCATTTCTTTATCTATATTGTCTTTTGTGATTTGCCTATTGATTTTTGTTTTGTTGTTCATCTTACCCCTGAACGCGGCCCAGTCTGTGCTCCTGTAGTCGTAGATTTTCCTAGTGACTCTAGGGTTAGGTCTATTTTTCAACTGGAACACGACCGGGTCGTGGTCAGAGGTTAGTGCATTAATAGTTTTTAAATCGCTTAGGTCACGGACATTCTTGTTGACGACCAAGTCGATAGTGGTGGGCGAAGCACCGTTGTTCGGAAAATGTGTTGGTGTATCCGGGAAGTCAATAATAATATTATTGTTCTCAGAATACTCCCACAGTGTATGTCCGTTTCTGTTGGACTGATTGAAGCAGTTCCACTCAGGCCTCCTAGCGTTAAAATCGCCGGCAAGAATGACTTTTTGTGCTGAATTCAGAAGATTGTCTAGATCTAGGGAGTTAAATTTATTTCTGGGTTGGTTATATATAGAAAATAAGCAAGTACCATCTTCCAGACTAATACCAACATGTTCAATAGAAGAAAGTCTACTTTGAATTTTGTTGTGTGGTATCCCATTTCTAACAATGATGGCCACACCTCCAGCCCGCTGTGCATTGGGCCTGTCGGCCCTAATTATCGTATATCCTCTCAGTCTAAAGTCATGTTCCTGTCGGAGCTTGGTCTCAGACAGAAGCATGATATCTACGCAATGCACATTGATCAAGTCAACAAGAAGAGAATACTTATTGTTGACTCCATCGATATTCAGCATACATACCCTTATTGGCATTAAAAGCAGTCACCGTTCCCCCCGAAAAATTCGTAGAGAGCCACCTTTTTATCATAGTTCGAATTAGCTTTTTTAATCCGGTCAATTAATAAATCATATTCTTTGATCATTTTAGGAAGATCAATTAATGTATTTAATTCTGTTATGCGGCTCGCCAACGCTCTGAAGTCGTTGCTACTGTTCTCTCCTGTGGACCCCCGCGGCCCAGTGGAACCATCCTGCCTTGGGATAAGTGGGGAACCTTGGGTGGCGTGGATCTCCCTTGGTCCTCTTCTCTCGAAGTTGGCCTCTTCTCTCGAAGTTGGTATGCTCTCGAATCCTGTTCTTTCCTTTCCAAGCTGGTTCTGCCGGTGGAGGGGCCTCAACATATCGGGTTTTAGCCGGTTTTTGTCTGGGGTGGGCTTTCCTTTCGTCTATTACTTCCAATCTTTTTAGATATATGGGGCACCCATTGTAGGTGGAGGTGTGGGTTCCGCTGCAGTTTGCACATTTGGGGTCTAAATTCCCCTTGCATTGTTTAGTGAAATGCTCACCTGCGCATTTCATGCATTTAGGATTTCTGCTGCAATTCGAGGTGGCATGTCCCCATCTTTGGCACCTAAAACATTGGAGTGCTCCCTTGGTGTTTTTTCTATCCTCCCATCTTATAACTGTGTTAGGAAGATATTTCATACGTGTTTGCATGTGCTTGAGGGTGTAATTTTTTGGAGTGAGCACCATGTATATAGCGTTGTAAGTACCAAATTTGTATACAGTCTGGGCTTCCAGTTTATATTCTTCAAGGAGTGCCTCTTTGACTACTTCAATAGTGGGCCCTTGATCTAATCCTTTAAGTATAAACGCATGTGTTTTTTCTTCTTCCCATGTGTATGTATGGAACTGGTAGCCTGAGGACTTGAGAAGTTCCATAATTTTTATTATGTCTTCATTAGATTTGGCATGTATGATGGTATTTTGACGTTTATGATCTATAATAAATTGTCTCCCATTAATAGCTTTTTTAAGAGAATCTGTAATTTTTTGGGTGATAAGTTTTCCTTGAATTATTATTGGAGGGATCTTTGGTCTGCTACTCGCCACTGGGGTTTGTACTTTGCCTTTTGGTTTGTTCATAGTCCTTGATAATTCCTCAGTTTGTTCTCCTGTTGGGATTTCCATTTCTTCATTTGCAAGTGGGTTGAATCTGTTAGATATTTCTATACTTATGTTGTCTTTCTGCAATGGCTGGAAATTTACAGTTTTCCTAGGGGATGTTTGTTCATTATTTATTGAAGAAAGTGCCTGAAAGCTTTCCGTCTTCTTCTTTTTCATAGGTGATTTCATGAATTCAACGTTGTTTTCCTTTTTACTTTTTAAATTATTGAGTTCTTCTTTACTTTCTTCTCTGAGTTTGGCTACATTTTGATTGTAGAGATTTACTCTTATGTCTTTTGTTTATTGTTTAAGATCATACCCCTTCAGGTTAGGATTAAGTATTTCGTATTTCTTCATGTGTTGTCTGTTAATTCATGCGCCCTGACGTGGAGGCGCTGTTGGAGTTCATCCAGCCTGTTTTCCAGATGGTAACTTGATTCGAAATTTTCAAGGTCAAGGGGGGCATTCCGCTCCAATGTGCGCGGCTCAGACCTTGTGTTCTTATCTGATATCATACTTTCTTCTACAATTGAGGCGTCTATTATGCTATCGCTTGGCCTTTTTTCGAGTAGCTTCTTTTGTGGGGTTACCTCAGCATTTTCCTGCTTATTTTGCCTTTCCAATTTTTGTCTACGTTTCTTCTCAAAGTATCCTTTCCTTTCAGCTTCCTTTTCCTCAAGAAACCGCTTTTCTTTAATTAGCGTTGTTCTAATGTCCTCAACTGTTTCTCGGTCCAGGTGAAGAATTTCTTCCAGTTTTGTTAACTTTTCATCATCTAGCTGGATAGGCGTCTGATTATTGGCTTCAGGTATGCCTCCCTCTGCATCTTTATGTACAATAATATCTATTTGGATTTGTTCCGTGTCCATTGGTTCATCATCACTTTCTGTATCATCCAGATTGGCTGGTTCCCTTGCGGCATTCCGTGCAGATACCTTATGGAGAGTATCGAGGGGGTCTTCTACCTCAGTTTTTGCCTGCCCTTGAGTATCATCAGAGTTTATCTGAGGAACTATGTTTGTTTCTATTGGCTGCTCGATGTTAGTATGTTTATCTGCCTCTCTAATTATGTGTGTTTTAATGTTTGCCACATGCTTGTTTGGGTTGGTTATGCAATCGGCTTCCATGGTTCTTGGCCTTTCGCTTTCATTAACATTAAGAAGATGTTTATCAGCTTCTAAATTGTCTATTGGGGAAGGTTGATTTTCCAAAATTTTTGATTTTCCTAATTCTCCAAAGGTCCGTAAGAATACTTGTACTACTTCAGGTTCTTTCATAGGCCAGGATTCTTGATTGTCTGACTTTTGTCTTTCAAGATTTTTCCTTTCTTGAGTTTGGTATATCTCGGCATTTAATTTTGTCATTTCAATCTCTTCCATGATTTTTTGGTCATTTTCCTCGGAAAATTTGAATTGTGCGTTCGACCGTGGGTCTAAAAAGGGCCCGCTTTCATAGGAAGGCAGCTTCTGGTTATGGGGCGAACCAAAGCAAGTGTTTATGAAAGTGTGTGGAATCTTATCTTTAAAATCCGTATCTTGTTGGACATTCAGTTCTGGCAATTGGGAACTTTCAGGAAGGTCCGAAGCATTAGGGAAAGTGTCGCGAAAATGGTGATTTTTCGGACTTAGCGGTTTTTCTGCAATTTCCCAAATTGCGATATTTACTTGTGCATTCTCACCCTTTTCATCCTTTTGGGGTGTTGGCGATACTTGGCTATGCGATTCCTTATTTTTTGGGCTTAAAGGCTGGCAACTCTGTTCCTTCTGTATGACCTGATGGGCATCTTTTTCTTCCTTGCATGTTTCGTCCTGTGTTTCGTCTTGTACTTCATCCTCAGGGCGGCTGATATTGGTACCAGGGACTGGCGGCCTCCCATCCCTGGTGCCATCTTGCTGTTGGGTGATGTCTTCATGGTCACTGCGATCCTCAAGAGTGACCATCTCCATCACTCGCCAGGCTGCGGTGAGTGCGTTCTTGGTCTCTCTCCTGAGTTTGAGAGAGCTTCTGGAAGTGTCCAAAAGTCTGCTTTATGCTGTCCTTGATGGCATCATTAGTAAGTATTGTGTCTTGCACTCTTTTGCAAATTGTGCATCTCCAAGACACATAGTTGGGCACTGGGGCTCGCGGCCTCCGACCCCTGTGCCTCCCTATACCGAAGTCAGCAAACTTGTCTGGCGTTATTACGAACTTGAGATTGCTGTCAATTTGACATTCAATACAGGCTCCCTTGCTTTCAATCTGTACTGGCTTTGTTGTAATTTGTTCTATGTCCGAGTCAGAGGAGTAGTCTTCGAAAGTATTGTCTAGGACTTTGGGGATATTTATACCTGTTTCGTCTAAGCTTTCGTTGCATCGTAGGCTTTTATCAACCTCTAAGCTCCAGTCGCCTCCGCTTGAGGCGCTTGAAGTGGAAAGCACAGCTTCGATGTCTTGTGTTTTGCGTGCGGGTTCTTCCGCCTCATGTAGCCCAGGTGGGGGAGGGGTTGCTGTTATTTGGATAGCGTCACAGGGGGGCTGCGCACTTTCGTTCTGAGCTTCAGTGGGTTCCCTTTCCTCAATGCTTTGATCTATTTGCGCCGTCTCCGGGCTGTCGCTAACCTCAGGTGGGGGTATGGTGGCTTCTACCTGTTCGTCATCCATTTCAGGTGGGGGTAGGGATGTTGTGGCCTGCCATCTTCGCTCCTCGGTGGGGGTAGGGATTTTCGTTTTCGTGTCGCTCGGTGCAGGTGTGCTATCGGCTGGTGGGCCAGGTGGCACGATATCAGAGAGCATGCGCGTATTGGTGTTATTTTACTCACTTCTTTTTCCGCTTCTTTATCACTTTGCTTTAATTTTTTCATCGGTGGAGACTTCTCCGGTAGCGATTCACTTGGCTGTTTTTTCGTTTTATCGTCGATATTTGCACTATAAATTGTTAGTGGATTTCCACTTTCCTCGTCGGTTTCCCATTTTTCCACTTTTGTGGTATTGTCCTCACTTGTAATGCTAGAACGCGGATTGTCACTTTCGCTGGCACTTGAGTATGTGTCTCTAGCGGTGCTTTTAGGAATTTGGGAACATCTGAAATTTCGCTTTTTCGGATTTTCCGCACTGGGGCTTTGCGACGAAGCACGCGAAGAACCCGAACTTCTTTCACCACTTTGAATTTTGTCTATATTTTCCTGAGATCCTGGTCTTCTGGTATTAAATCTTGTCGCTTGTGCGCGGCCACGCGACGGCACACTTTTACTTTTGTCTGGCTCTTTACGCTTGGGGGGTTTGAGATGGGACTCCATCCCTAACCCCTAAAACTATCACTTATTTATCACAATTCACTTTATAGATGCAAGTTTATTTACCTTGCGGAGCGAACTTAAAACACGTCCTCTCGCCACGGCTTGGTATGGTCGTTGCCCCCACTACTAGTAAAATGACTCGTATATGTATACATTAATTTGATTCTTCTCTGAACTACCTTTGCCCATAGTAATATTTTTTTTCAACTTGTTATTGTAATGTATCTAGTAACTAGCAAGTCAAATAATTTTATTATTACGTTTATATTTATTTTTTATATTATATATATTTTGTATAATTTTGTTTTCCATGAGACGACAATCTTCTGACAAAGTATTGGAAAATTCTAAATATAGTTGATATTTTTTCCAAAGAGCCATGGGACCCTCTCTAACGGTTCGGAATTCACTAGCCAAAATCAAGATATCTTCATAGAATGAAAAGTCCACGCTTACTTGTGAAATTCAAAGTCATGATTTATAAAATGATATTCAGGCCTGTTATTTTGTATGCCTCAGCCGCCTGGGGCCAAACCTGCAGAACTAGCATTCGTGTCCTTGAACGGGCCCAAATGAAGGTTCTGCGGATGATAACGAACGTTCCGTGGTACGTGCGGAACGATCGGATCCTCGAAGACTTAAATCTGCCTTCCATCAGAAGTATCATTGGAGATCGCAATCAGGAAGTATTTGATTGCGCAATAACCCACGAGAACCCCCTCGTTAGGGAAGCCACTGATTACAACATAGACGACCCCTCGCGCTTTAAACGTCCCAGGCGCTCTCTGGAGTGATGGGCTACTTACCAATCCATACTGGGTAGTGGAAGCTGCATCCTCTATAGATATATAGATAGACATATTTCTCAAAATTTAGATATCAAAATTCCTTTTCCGGCCATTTTTGAGGAACACCCTCATGGCAAGGGCTAGAGACTGGTCTCCAGTCCTTGTTCAATCAAAATTATAAATTCGTGAATGGCTGTTGCCCACTTATTTTAGTCCAAAGAGTAAGAGCCTTCAGGCTACACTCGTCTATAATAATAGTGATAGAAGACCCCAACACTTGTGAAATTCATGTGTTTATTAAAAAGTGATAATTATCCTAATCGTAGTCATTAGCCTCATCGATCTTGGGAGTGGGCCTTGTTCTCCGAACAACTGCTTGGTTTAGATCGCCCTCCTTCTCCGAATATCTCATGCGGGGTGTAACTGAAAAATCAAAGATTATGGTTTTCTCCCCTCACCTTCGTTAGTAGGGCTCACCTTTTCCTGAGAAGTCATTCTAAGATAGCTGGAAGCAGCTTAGACTGTCGCACACCAGGATTCATCGATTTCTCAACTTCATCAACAGATTTTATGATATCTACAATGAACTCTCTGATTTTGTTCATATCAGAAGGTTGTTAGAGAGGTATTAACCCAGCAGAGATGAGCAGTGAATGGCTTGGTGATAGTTTGTATCGGAAAGTTAAATGGAACAATGTCATCGGGGACATTTTCCAATCCCCTCAATTTTCAAGTAAATTCATCTCTAGAGACATCAATCCACTCTCCTATCTTTTCTCATTCCTTCGTGGAAGTTTCCATGATCCCAAAACGGCCATTTGAGAAGAAATCACTTTGAAAAAATCGCCAGGTAGACTTAATGAAAAATATGATTTTTGACCATCAGACCATCAGACATTGTAGTAAGTTTCGACGATTTCATCTCATTCTTGCGCAAACTGTTCTGAGCGGGATCTTGTTCGTAGAACTATAATCTTTGTGAAAGATCAATTCACAATTTTTTGCATGAAGTAATGTTGACAGAAAAGGAGAATTTTATAGGTTTCAAGTTTGACATTTTGCGTGACACAAACAACAAACATTCCTTAACCGCGCCATCTACTAATAAAGTTCTAAGCAGAATTTAACGTTTTTAATTTATTGTCCCCCGGAAATTCTAAACAAAATCGAATCAGTGAATACACCAGGGTTTTTAGGCATCTTAAACATAAGTTCCAATTCAATATTTCTTCGACAGAACGATAAAGGTATTTCGAAATTAGTTCAGCATGGAAAGTAGTGACAGTGAAAGGAGTTCAACACCAAGTGTTATGGAGGCTTTATTGAATTCAGTGCCTGAAAAATCTGAAGAAAAATACACAGTTTCGTATACCCTATTCATGGACTGGTGCAAAAAACAGAAAACTAGTTCTCGTTCAGAGAATGTTCTGATGGCTTACTTTGGAAATATATCAAATAAATTTAAATCTTCCACTTTATGGGCACACTATAGGATGGTAAAAACGATGCTTAGTATCAATAATGGCGTGGATATCAGTAAATATTCCAAATTGAGAGCATTTATAAAGCGGAAATCGGATGGATACAAAGCAAAAAAATCTTAAGTTTTCACAACGAAGGAGATTGATACGTTCATCAAAGAAGCCCCAGACAACGAATACCTTGTAGCAAAAGTAAGTTCCACAACGATCAGTTAATCAATTATGATTTGTTTATATTTTTTAGTGCAGGTTGTACTTATCATGGGAATTATGGGTGCTTGTAGGAGAGATAAGATGTACAAAATGAAAATTCACGATTTTGAAGATTCAGGTGCCGTAGTTTTGGTCCACATTCCGAACACTAAAACAAAAACTTCTCGAAAATTTACTGTAACGGGAGAATATGCTAACATTGTGAAAAAATATTGGAATATGCGACCAAGTAATGTCAACAATGCTTATTTTTTTCAAAATTATCAGAAAGGAAAATGCACTGTCTGAAATATTGGTATAAATAAAATAGGAAATATGGGAAAACAAATTGCTTCATACTTAAAACTTCCGAATCCTGAGTTATTCACCGGCCACTGTTTCCGCCGATCTTCAGCTACAATATTGATAGATAGTGGCGAAGATATAACGACATTAAAACGGCATGGTGGCTGGCGCTCTACAACAGTAGCTGAGGGTTACATCGAAGAGTCCCTGACTAGTCGAAATAACATAGCCAATAAAATAGTAGGGTCGATCAATAAGTTGTCAGACCTTCCATCGACATCAGTTACAGAAAATAATAATAATGTCAACTTTTCCCCTAAAAAAAACGGATTTTATTTCCCCAAAATTTGTTTTTAATAATTGTGACAATGTAACATTGAATATTGTTGATAACAAATGAGGAAATATTTTTTCGCGATTATTGTAGTAGGTGCTTAACACATTTATTTAGTACGTTATTTTTTTCAATTAATTAATGAAAGTACATTTCTCATGTTTGTTGTTTTTCACTAACACTGTATATTTTAACAGTCGTAGGAAAAGTATAGTGTGAAACTCGCACGGAATGACCATTTCCTACTCGTATGATTTGCAGCACTCGCTTGCAGATCGTGCTGCAAACTTTCATACTCGTAGGAAATGTATGTCATTCCGTGCTCGTTGTACAATATACTATTAAACCAACTTCCCGATGAGCTAGAAACTTGAGATATCACACATAGTTCAAAATTGGATGATATCGCTTCCCCACGAATTCTACACCTCCTGGAAGTTTTCATGTACTTGTACGGTTGATGCAAGAAAATATGACTGAATTTTTACATGACGACTGTTTTCCCTGATTTCTTGAATAAAGTGAAATAACAAAAAAGTATGACACATTTAAAAAACTAGTGTTCCTGAAAATTGGTGATTTCGGTGGCCAAAATATTAAATTTTACCTAAATCTGCAGAGTGAATGAAATGGATGTAGCGAAAGATTAAATTGAAGAAAGAAAGAACTTGTTTACTGACAATCGCTACTCATTCATCACCAACAAAAACATGCTGTTGTGCGATAAAAATAATTCAAAAGGCTAATTATTATATGTTGTCTTCATATCAGTCGATTTCTGTAATTAGAAACGAACTCAGGTGAACAATCACTATACGGAGGTTGAGATTCTGAGTTGTTGTGCAATCTGAAAAAATGAACGAAATACATGGACCAGAGCCATACGATCCAATATTGAAAGTCTCGTTCGGGAAAATAATGTACGACAGTTTCATAGGTACTGATAGTGAGGATCATGCAATGGTATGTAAATGAAAATCAATATTTAGTTCCAACCCATGGAAATATATAATCGATTGGGATTCTCATGAAGGCCTGTCAAAAAATTTTTGAGATGTATTTTGATATTTGATTATATTTAAATAATGCTCCAATTTGTTGAAACTATTGAGGAATTCTTGAATGCAAATGGCAATTCTCATTCAAGTTATATATTGACGTGACAGAACAAAAGTTACCTGTTTCATGAAAGGAATATGAAAAAAACAAACAAGCAAAAATATAAAATAGGAATGTCGTTATTCTCCGCTTTCTTTTTCAATTATCAATGTTACAAATAATAAGTATTCGAACATTCAGGGAATAGATTCAACCCCTTGTGATTGGGATTTTGAAAAAACATTTTTTATGACCTACTTAATTCTTAAATTTGTTTGTTATGTAAAATTCAATTATCCTGTTACCGATAATTTTTTTGATATAACTTGTTTCATAATGGAGGTAGTTTTCAACGGCTGTGTTGTAGAATTCGAACATTCAAGAACTCCATTCTCAACAAAAAAGAATCTGATAAAAATTATGTATTTTGTCGTTTTTTTAGAAAATTAACGGTTTCATATATACAAATTACGAGGTAGTTTTATCCTCTTAGCATTTGAGCTCCACAGATCCCTACTTAACGAGTGTCCACATAACAAAATGAAACTAGAGGCCAAATTTCATATTCATAGCTTCAGCGTTTTCAGCACGGCGATGATGTATCTGTCAGTCAGATACATGTTATTTCAGATATATAGAGAATAAAAACATCATATTGATTTTTTTTTTCACCCTCATAATAGGTTCACAAGAACTTATGGAAAGCAAATAAAAAAAAACAAAACATAAAAACTGATAGTTTAATTTTTTTTTCAAAAATTCATTGCATTAGTATCTTCAAAATTGTTCTGTATAAGCATGGATCATTCCTAAAGGGAGCTGAAACACAAAATATAATAAGTTCAGCTGGTAATGTTTCCTGAAATATATCCAAAATTGATAGAAAAGTGGCCAAAATATCAATGAAATTAATTCGAAAATAAGTAATTTAAATGAAGTGTTCAAGGTTCATTGATTGATTCTACTTTTGGGTCGTCCATAGATACACAGACTCATTATCATCCATTGCCAATAACATTTTCACACAAGATGATATGTTTTGTTGACGGCTCGGTCTAACGGATCATTCTGCTGCTGTAAAATATTATATTCACTAACAAGTGTGGAAAGTGGTACTTTATAGCAAATTTGTAGATAATGAGTTTTTTACAAATTTTTTAAATTTAAATGAATATCTTTTTTATCTTCAAGTTTGCTACCGATTTCCAAGTACCAGTAGAATGATAGGTACTTATTTTCCATGCATGGAAAAAAAGGAAAAAAATATATAAACGTCAAGATAATATGAATCGCCGGATCCAATTATAATAGTTCAGTTTGTTGTGGTTCTCGTTCTACAAGAGGTGAGGTTGCAATTATTTTTAAGGTAATTTTTTCAATGATTTTCCAACGGTTGATTCTACGCCAAAAATACAAATTTGAAGAAGACTGAATTTCCTACAATCTTTGTATGAATACTTTTTTGTACGTCAGTAACGGGATTTTTCTGGATTCCATACCATTTTTGGTTCTGGCAGTAGGTCCTCAACACAAAGTACCGTGCAGCGTTCTCTGTTGATGGTGAAGAAGTATGGTTCAATTTCATTTTGATTGTTGATTTTGCGAAACATTGGTAGTCGACTTCTTTCAAAGTTCCCTATTCCCTAACATTTTTTTTTTCTTGATTGTAGAGGGATGATGTCGTGTCACAGCCACTAGCCTCATGTAAGAACAAGATGTTTTTTGGAATTATAATGTTTTTTATTGAAACTTATTTTATTATTTCAAACAAATGGTTTTTGCCTAATAATGCTTGAAATACATATTACTTTCAGGCATATAATCCTTGAATGTGGTAACTCGCATTATCCATCATAACCGCAATATTTGGTGGTATATTTGGTAGAATTTCAGTTTTAAACTAGTCTTCGAATAATTCTGCCGTAGTATCGTCATGATAGTATTGTAACATAAATAAACTCAACTTGGTTTTACTAATTTATTTCACACTTAAATCTACAACTTAATTTATATTACGCCACTGTATAGCTCGATCGTATGGGCTCGTTCAGACTTCGACTCTCTCTTGAGGATTGCCTATTTATCTCCATTACAGAATTCTCGATGTTTCCAATTCTGGCGGTTGGCGAACAGCATGTTCCAGTTATTTCCAATATTGACCGTTGTTTTCCGCGGCAGCGGGACTGGATTGTTCTTGAATATCTCCGGGGGTGACATCATCGTTGTCGATGGCAACGCGTGAGGCGACAGGTCCGGCCTAGGTTCGTTACATTGCCCCCTTCTTAAAGACATTTCGTCCCGAAATGTCATCCTTGGAGTGTGACGATATCTGCATGACTCCCCATATTTGCACCGTGAAGTTCGATGGAAGTAACACTCCACGGTCTTCATGACCGGTCGTGGAAGAGGGTTACAGCAAACCAAAATCTTGACACCGCTGGATCTGAATATCGCCTCCAGCATACTTCTTATGACTCTCCAGTCCAACCCATCAATACCACAGGACAATTTTGGAATTGCTAGATCCACCAGATTCTGGTCCACCATAGTATCTCTTAGTTTGGTGAGACTCTTCCAGACATCTTCATAGGACGGTTTATCTTGGGAATGCCTCTTGGTAACTAGGTAGTAGATGTTTCTCTGGCCTTTCTTCAACTGTAGCACCCCACCAACTTCTGGATTCTGCTCCCGCAGTGTTTGGAGTTGACCAAATTTCTTGGAAAACACTACGGCGATGCCCCTGGACATTCGAAGATCTTCTGCCACACAGTGCGCTAGTGCGTAGTCAGCAGGCACCTCGAAAAGGTCTCGTGACTCCTCTCTAGTAACCCCATGTAGAACTTTCTGCCCGTTTGAATATGAGGACATAAACTTCTCGAACGTCATATCATCCTCCGGTGGCTTGAGGGTGCAAACTTGGTCATGGTTTCCAGCGTAAGGGGCCAACCTGTTGAAATGGACGACCCTTGGTTTTCCTCGGGGTGGCTTATGGATTCGGTACACAAGGTCGTTTATACTTTTCACGATTTTATACGGGCCTTCCCACGAGTTCCGCAACTTTGGTGATAGTCCACGACGACGTTTGGGGTTGTACAGCCAAACCAGGTCATCAACCTTAAACCCTCCAGCGTCGGCCTTGATGTCATAGGTCTTCTTCATTTTATCGCTGGCACTCTGGATGTTCAACCGGACTTGTTCGTGGATGTCGTCCATTCTCTGCCGAAGTTTGCTGACGTAGTCCTCTCCCGCAGTGTCTTGTCCTGGCGGTTTCCCAAACTTCAGGTCACAAGGCAGTCGCAGTTCTCGGCCCATTATAATACAAGCAGGAGTTTGACCTGTTGACTCGTGTACTGCGGATCGATAGGCCATCAGGAACAAATGAAGATACTGGTCCCAGTCTCTTTGATGGTCAGAGACAACCTTGGACAAGTGGCGGTTGATCGTTCTGTTCATCCGTTCCACCATTCCATCGGACTGCGGATATAGGGCCGTGGTTCTTGTCTTGCGGATGTTCAGCAGTAAACATATTTCTTGGAACAGGTTGGATTCGAAATTTCTGCCTTGATCCGAGTGCAGCTCTATTGGAATACCGAATCGACATATCCACTCTTTCACCAAGACGTCGGCGACGGTGATGGCTTCCTGGTTGGGCGGGGCATGGCTTCCGCCCACTTACTGAAGTAGTCCATTGCCACAGGATGTATTTATTCCCGTGGTCGGATACGGGAAACGGGCCGGCGATGTCAATGGCGATTCTCTCGAACGGGCTGCCTACGTTGTACTGACGCATCGGGGCCTTGGGTCGTATTCGAGGTCCATTGCTAGCAGCACATACAGCGCACTTTCTGCACCAGTCCTGGACGTCAAGCGACAATTGGTCCAGTAAAACCGTTGCCTCACTTTCTGCAGAGTCTTCGTCACTCCCAGATGTCCTCCAGCGACTCCATCATGGATTTCCCAGCACTTCCTCTCTTCTGTTCCTGGGAACAATTATTTGGCGTCTGTCTTCCCCACCAATATCGGCCTCCAACACGTTTCAGGATCCATTGTCCAGAATAAAGAGTTCCATTGTGCCCAATAGGACTTAACAGCCGGCGAGTAACCTGCGACTTCCTGCCATGATGGTCTTCGATTGCCCTTCTTCCAGTTGACGACTAAGCCAAGGTCAGGGTCTTTCTCTTGGTCTTTCTGGATCTTGCTGTCATTCAGTTGTCATCCATTGCCGCGGTTCTACAAAGTGTTGCTTCTTTCTCTTCTGCTCGTCGGCAATGTGAGCAATCATCTGGACATGGTCTTCGCGACAAGGCATCTGCATTCTTATGGCTAGTTCCGGCTCGATGTTCGATCTCGAAATCGAATTCTTGGAGTCTCTCGATCAACGTGCTACTTGACCCTCAGGATTTTTGAACTGTAAGAGCCATTTGAGAGCTGCATGGTCAGTTCTCAACGGAATCTTCTTCCATACACGTACTTGTAGAAGTGCTCCACTCCCTTTACAACAGCTAACAGCTCTCGCCTGGTGACACAGTAATTGCGCTCTGGTTTTGTTAAGCGTCTTGCTGGAAATAACCAATGACCTTCTCCTGTCCCTCCTGGATCTGAGATAGGACAGCTCAAGTCCACGTTGCTGGCGTCCGTATCCAAAATGAATTTCCCTTTGGGTAGGGGATAGCTCGAGTATAGGTGCGTTGATCAAAGCTCCTTTCAGCTTCCTGAATGAGTCTTGACATTCTTTGGACCACTGGAACTTTGTTTGGCCTTCCGTGAGCCTGGTCAGTGGTTTAGCGATGTTGCGAATCCAGCACATATCGGCGATGAGTATTGCATAAACCAAGGAAACTTCGAAGTTGGTGAATGTCTTTTGGGATGGGCCAATCCTTAACAGCTTTGATCTTCTGGTCATCCACTGCTACTCCTTCCCCAGAGACAACGTGGCCGAGGTATCGTACTTCTTTTTGGAACAGATGGCATTTCTCAGGGCTCAGCTTCAATCCGGAGTTCCTCAGTCGCAGGAATACTTCCTCCAAATTTTTCACGTGGTCCTCGAACGATCTGCCGACCACAATTATGTCGTCGAGATACACTAGACATGAGAGTCCCTTCAGCACTGTCTCCATCAATCTTTCGAATGTGGCGGGAGCATTACAGAGCCCGAATGGCATAACGGTGAACTGCCACAATCCTGAGCCGATGGTAAAAGCAGTCTTTTCTCGATCTTCCTGAGCCAGTTCTACTTGCCAGTATCCACTCTTCAGATCAAGGGTCGAGAAAATCGTGGAACCAGCCAACGTGTCTAGGGTGTCATCTATTCTCGGGAGAGGGTAACTGTCCTTCTTCGTGACATTATTAAGTTGGCGATAGTCTACACAAAGCGTGTCGATCCATCCTTTTTCTTCACCAGTACGACTGGAAGGACCAGGGACTGTCAGATGGTTCGATAACTCCTTCTTTTCCCATATCGCTGACTATTTTGTCAGCCTCTTCCTTCTTGGCAAGAAAGTCTTCTTGCTGATTGCCGGATCGGTCAGGCACTTCAGTATCAATCTTGTGCTGGACCACATTACTTCGACCCCCTTTTCCTTGTCCGGTATCGAAGATGTCTTGGTACTTTTGACTAAATCTCTTAGTTTGGGCTGTTGAGCTGGTTTATGTCTTTGGAAGAGGTGGCAACTAATTTTCTAGTTCTGTGGGCAAGTTGTTGGGTTGGCTAATCATTACCTCGTACACTCCGGATCACTGAGGAAACTGACGAGCAGTGCCCCAATATTGTTCCTTTCTTCAAGGTCACTGGAAAATAATTGACATTCATGACCCTTACCGGCACAAATTTGTCAGCACGCAACAAGGTCTTCCCTAGTGCAATCCCTCGTCCCAATTTTCTCATCATGAAGTTTGGGCTCGAACATCACCACGTCTCCACTGCTCGCCTCCCGTCCCGGCGAGCCTCCAGAATGGTTTCAGCCCTCTCAGGTACGCTTACATCTTCAGCCAACAACACACGGATCAACTCTTCACTTCTCCCATGAAGCACCAGCTCTTCTCCGTTGACACGTAGGACGCCGTCTTTGAAATCTAATTCAAACCTTCTGGAATTCATTATGTCCATTCCGATGATTGCATCGTCTTCGATGTCCGCTACAAGTGCCTGATGTTTCACTTTAGTGCTGCCCAAAATAATTTCAATCGGTAGCTCGCCATATACGGTAGCTGGCTCCCCTTTTTGCAGTGCGTAGCTTCAAGTTGTCAGTTTAATCCGTTCCGGTGTTCTGGCAAAGGAAGGCCGGAATTGTCCTAGTCGCACCTGTATCTAGCAGCATGGTGCAAGGCTCGTTATTGATGAGACCGTCTACGAAGACACCTTTGTTCTGTCGTTGAAGGATAGCGACATATGCGTTGTTAACCGGGGCTTGCCGGACACATGCCGACGATTGCCCCTTCTCGTCGACCTTCTTTGGTTTTCCTGCATCGGAGTCGATGAATGTTGGACATTTGCTACGCACATGTCCAATTTTGCCTCAATTCCAGCATCTTATCTGTCTTTTCTCAGGCAACACTTCCTTCATCACTTTCCTTATGGCAGCTTCCAAATTAGCAGGCTCCTGTGAGTCTTCCTCAATCATTCGGACTTTACTTTGGTTTTTGCAGGATTGTTTTGCTGCCTCAAATTCCAAAGCGCGTGCCAGTGCGTCTACGAGATGTGTTGGACGAGCTAGTGTCAACGCTTGTCTGGTTTCTTGGTCACGGAGTCCATCCAAGAATGCCTGAACCGCTAATCACTCCATTACATTTTCCGGTGTGGCTGGATATGCGAGACGAACCAAGCGTGCAATGTCAGCTTCGAATTCTTGTAAGGATTCGCCCGATTTCTGGCAGCGATTTTTCAGTTGGGAGTGGTATACGTGTTCCAAATGGGCCTGGCCATATCGTAATTCTAGATGTTTAATCAGCTGATCATAGTCCTCCTGTTCTTGGGCGGTAAGAGTTTGTAGAATATTCGTCGCTTCTCCACGTAATGCAAGTGTTAGTGCTACAGCTCTTTCCCCTGCATTCCATCCATTTGCTTTGGCCGCTGCTTCAAACTGTCGGCGGTAATTTTCCCATGGAGTTTTTTCGTCGAATGGAAAGCTTCCCTATTTCAGAAATGACCTTGACATCTTGTTTACCCTCTTGAACTTTATCCAAGTTCAAACTCAAGTCCAGCATTGCATTTTTGTTCACCATCTCTGTGGAGGGCGCACTATCAATTCGTTTTTCCAGCTTACTGATCGTTTCCTTTATTTTGTCCATTTCTGCCTCGATTCCGTCTTTGATTTCATCGCTGATTATTTCCTTCATCTTGTCCATCTCTGCTTCGACGTTTCCTATTCTTTTTTCTAGACGATTCGCCACACCACAGAGTTCCTTTTTTAGGCCTTCTGTGTTTTCAAGGAGCTTATCTTCCAGGCTTTCTAGAAGCTTCTCTTCCAGATTCCTAGAATTTTCTTGAAGCTTCTCTTCCAGATTTCTAGAATTTTCTTGAAGCTTCTCTTCCAGATTTATAGAATTTTCTTGAAGCTTCTCTTCCAGATTTATAGAATTTTCTTGAAGCTTCTCTTCCAGATTTCTAGAATTTTCTTCAAGTTTTTCTATTATCGGACTCAAATCACCTCCGGGAACTTCGAATAAAAATGTTTCGGGGTCCTCATCTTCTTGTATAAGTCCTTCTGCAAGTCTTTCCTGGAGTACTTGCTTTTTACCCGTTGTTTCCAGTTCCCTTTCCTCCAATTCCTGTTTCAATTCCGCTACCTTCAAATTCGCAAGGCGCACTTTTCTTGAACACATTTTGTCTTTGACGAGGTATCAGTCTGTTTCACACGAAAAGTTTATCAGTTTGTTTAAAATTCACTTCGCGAAATCTTTTACACGGGCCACCAGTCTATTGTCTGTTCCACGCGAACAGTGTATCAGTTTATATTCCCACGCACAATTGTGCACTCCGCGAAAACCGGGTCACTGTCTATTTTGGGCGTGAAAAAACGTCTATCAATTTATTTTTCTGACTATCCACTCCACGATCACGTATTTATTTTCAAAATCTCGCTTCCGACACCAATTGTAACGTAAATAAACTTAACTCGGTTTTACTAATTTATTTCACACTTATATCTACAACTTATTTATATTACGCCACTGTATAGCTCGATCGTATGGGCTCGTTCAGACTTCGACTCCCTCTTGAGGATTGCCTATTTATCTCCGTTACAGAATTCTCGATGTTTCCAATTCTGGCGGTTGGCGAACAGCATGTTCCAGTTATTTCCAATATTGACCGTTGTTTTCCGCGGCAGCGGGACTGGATTGTTCTCGAATATCTCCGGGGGTGACATCATCGTTGTCAATGGCAACGCGTGAGGCGACAGGTCCGGCCTAGGTTCGTTACAGTATCAATATTTTATTTTCCATCATGAATTATCATAGCACGCTTCGATGGAGCTTTGGTTGTGCAGTGACCAGACGTATCTAGCCAAACCCTATCTACCACGTCCCATCCAGATAAACGATATCTCTTTCACCTTCGTTATATTCAAGGATTGTAATTATATATTCCATCCTTCAACTCATCAAACGGGTCAATTCCATAAATAGTTGCCGTTTGTTTTTTTCCCATTTCAAACCTGTTTTCAGAAATGCAGTGTGTCATGGTTTTTGATCTTTGTATCGAAGATTTTGAAGGAGGGATCATTTGTTCTCTATACATGGCATATTCTTTTTGACGATTCATATTCATATCACACAGGTCCCGCTTCTTAGAATAAACAGACGTTTTTTTCTTTTTTACTATAGACTTATTTAGTTAACACCACATTGTCTTTACTGGCCTGCGTGTGAAAGCTCCAATTTTTCTCTCAATGCACGAAATTTTGAAGATGAACTGATAAAACATCGTGCTTTCTTTCTGTTTTATCACGCATTTCTCTTCTTGTGACGACATTATTACCCTTACCACGTGACGTACTGAGTTTTTCCCACGGACGGAACATTTTAAGTCAATACGCAATTGACAACTGCCATCTGAATTTTAAAATCACAAATCATGATGAAAATTGAGCCTGTCCTAATTATTAAAAATCAAATAGTGTATACCATGATCCAAACCTTATATAAAAGGGATGGAACAATTTACTTCCAATTGGTCATAATTATTAAATTAAGATAGGATTGAAATAAAAGTGTAATATATGAGATAATTCACTCAATTCGACAGAACCGGTGGTAATATTTCTCTATTGCACTTCACACTTCGGAGAATGGGCCATTATAATGAGTCTATGAGATCTCTGCTCGAATTATACCAACATTTCCAGTGGATTTTTGAGATATTCATTTTCTAGGTTGATTCTTCTACTGGTAGAACTCTTTCCTATAGGAATATATTGGAGCGGACGTGTAGTTTAGCCAAGGCTTTGCATCATTATGGAAGTGGACCCGGATCTATTCATGCTATATGCAGCGGTAACAACCTGGAGTTTCCTATTCCATTGATTGCTTGCTTCTATTTGGGTTGTACAGTTGTTCCTTGGAACCCCCTCTTCACAAAGGATGAGTTGAACTTTCAACTGGACTTGACCAAACCAAACATAATTTTCTGCTCTGAAGCTGTCCACGCCAAACTGTTGAAATGCAACAGAAAATGTATCGAGAAAATCATTGTGATCGATAGTACAACCGATTTCCCTGGGACAGAGAGCCTGGAAACATTTATGAAATTCCAGCTTCGGGGAATTTCGGTATCCCCTTATGATTTTCAACCGATTGACGGGATTGATCCATCACATCATGTTGCATTGATCATGAGTTCTTCTGGCACCACGGGTTTACCCAAAGGGGTAATGATTACTCACGGGAATCTCTCAGTGAGGGTTGCCCAAGCAATGTAAGTATCATCATAAAAATTAGGTTTTAGTGATATTATGAATTTGCTTCACGTAAAACTCCGCTGAAGATATCCTTTGGCGAAATAATGTTGGCCTTTTTTCTTCTCTATTCCATGTGGAATTTTAATTATTATCTATTATCAAACGGTTTTATTTAGCTTGCCTAGTTTGTGTCTTGTGTGGGTCAAATCCAGTAATTGAAATTCAACCCCCTTCTAATTGATCGATTGATCTGAAATTTGGTACACACCTAAAGTTCTGATGACATTACAATCATCAACGTGACTTCCAAAACAAAATAGCGGATCATATAGTTCAGGCAGTCAATACAACAATCCCCATATGTGTATCAAATCAAAGGGCTTCACAAGTAGAATACAGTACACCATGAATGAAACGATTGCATATCCAAGATGGTGTCCGAAACAAAATGACGGATCATAGAGTGTAGACAGTCAATACAACCCCCTCAATATGAATACAAAATGAAGGGGCTTGACTTGTAAAATACAGTACACCATGGAAAAATTACAATTCCAAGATGGCGTACGAACAAAATGGTGGATCTTAGAGTTTAGACAAACAATACATTGAAACTAAAATCAAGGTATTTATTTCTTTGGAAGGTTTATGTATCGAGGAATTCATGTATCGAGGTAACTAACAGGAAATAAACCTCATAATAACGAGGCACTGAATGAAATGAAAAGAATTAGAAATTTCAAGTAACTAAATGAAAAACTAAAAACTTGGAAATAAAATGAGTAATTTAAACGGTTTTAATGTAAAGGAACATAATAATGCTGCACATGATGTACTTGAAGCTGAAAAATAATTAGGTAGGTACCAGTCGTCACACCACTCTCCTCATAAGTACAGTGCATTGATCGGACTTGAATAAAATCGTGGGGCGCGTCGAATTTCTATCATCTTCAGTCAACCGTTCATATCATTATATGCTTTGGATGCATCTTCTCAATAGACAACCCATGCAAAATGTGTGTAGAAAAAAATCCGTCACTATAAGAGTGTGACATCACAGAACGATCATTCACATATTTAATGCCCTATATTTGGGGTGATGACTGGTACCTGGTACCTACCCAATTATTTTTCAGCTTTTAGTACATTATCAGCATCATTATTATGTTTCTTTACAATAACACCAATAACCTTGAATTTAATTCCTTACGTATTCAATTTTTTAGCTTTTAGTACATTATCTGCATCATAATAATATTTCTTTACAATAAAACCGTTGAACTTATTTTTTTTACTTATTTTATTTTTTAATTGAGAAAAAAATTTGTTTGGATATGAAAATAGCAAACAATGAATCAACTCAGGTACAAAGAATTTTTGGTGACAACATATTGAACACAAGCAGATATACTGGCTGATTCACGGTGGATGGTACATTCGAATTTCTGTTGAACCAGGTAACGGATCACTCTGAAAATTTGATGGAATGCATATTTGGACATCCTCTACCCAACTGAAATGTTTTAGAAAATGCGGGTGTTGCCACTCCTATTAGAAAGTACTGGAACCTTTGATATTTCGGATGGATCACCCTCTATATAAAATCATTTTTAAGATCTACATCAATTTCCTGACAACTTCTCTTGATATCACCCTGTAACCGTTTTCAAAATGAAAAATTAATTTAAATTTTTTTGGTCGAAAAACTTGATCTCTGAAAATGCTCTCTTTGAGCTCAGTGATTCAATGATCCCGAAATTTGGTTCAGAGTAAGGCGATACTTGGAGGCCTCCCACGCATAAGCTAAATCCCAGTTACTTTGATACAGCGTGGTTCAAAAATATAGTTATCTCATTTGCTTGAAAAAGTGACTGAAACTGAATTAGTTTGAATGGAACACCCTGTATATTATTATTATTATTATCCAAGATAGTGCTGAAATTTGTCGTCTATGTATATATATATATATATATATATATATATATATATATATATATATATATATATATATATATATATATATCATACATCATACATCATACATCATACGTCATACGTCATACGTCATACGTCATACGTCATACGTCATACGTCATACGTCATACGTCATACGTCATACGTCATACGTCATACGTCATACGTCATACGTCATACGTCATACGTCATACGTCATACGTCATACGTCATACGTCATACGTCATACGTCATACGTCATACGTCATACGTCATACGTCATACGTCATACGTCATACGTCATACGTCACGTCATACGTCATACGTCGATACGTCATACGTCTCGTCATACGTCAACGTCAACGTCACCGTCGATAATGTCTACGTCATCGTCATTGCTACGTCATACGTCATACGTCATACGTCATACGTCATACGTCATACGTCATTTACGTCATACGTCATACGTCATACGTCATGACGTCAACGCAACGTCATCGTCATAGCATATGATCAAGTCAGTCATACGTCATACGTCATACGTCATCGTCATCGTCTGCCAGGTACGTCATACGATCATGCGTCATACGATCATACGTCACGTCATGTCTGTCATACGTCATGCGTCATCGTCATACGTCATACGTCATCGATCTATACGATCATACGCATAGTATCATCGATCATACGTCATCGTCCGTCAATCTCGTCATCACTGTCATACGTCATCGTCATATGTCATATGCGTCATACGTCTCGATACGTCTTTACGTCATCGATCAATGTCGATATGCGTCTGGTCGTCGATAAGCGTCTGAGTGGTCATGCATACGTAATACGTCATCATACGTCATGATCATACGTCATCGTCATGCGAATGATCATGCGTCATTGACATGCACACGTCATAACGTCATGCGATCATGCGTCATCGATCATCGTCATATCATGTCGATCATCGTATATGCGATCATGCGATAACATCGATCATGCATACGTCATACGTCATACGATCATATGTCATGCGTCATGCGATCATCGATCGTCATCGTCAGTGCGTCATGCGTCATGTCATGCGTCATCGTCATACGTCATCGTCATGCGTCATGACGTCATCATGCGTCATACGTCATACGTCGTACGTCATGCGTCATACGTCGAGTCGTCATACGTCATTGCGATCATACGTCATGTCATACGTCATCATGCGATACGTCATCGATCGTCGTCATCGTCATATGCTCGATACGTCATCGTCATACGTCATACGTCGTATCATACGTCATACGTCATACGTCATCGTCATCGTCACGTCATCGTCATCGTCATACGTCATGCTCATACGTCATCATCGCATAGCATCATCGTCATCGTCATACGTCATACGTCATACGTCATCATCGTCATACGTCATACGTCATCCGTCATAGTCATATCATACGTCATGTCATACGTCATATGCTCTCACGTCATACGTCATCGATCATCGCGTCATCGTCATTCATCGTCATACATCATACTCATACGTCATGCATCATACATCATACGTCATACGTCATCGTCATACATCATACGTCATCGTCATACGTCATACGTCATACGTCATACGTCATGCGTCATACGTCATACGTCATGCGTCATACGTCATGCGTCATACGTCATACGTCAACGTCATACGATCATCATCATACGTCATCTCATACGTCATGCGTCATACGTCATCGTCATACTCATACGTCATACGTCATGCTCATCATCATACGTCATACATCATACATCATACGTCATCGTCATACGTCATCTCATCATCATCATCGTCATACGCATCATCATATCATCATCATCATCATCATCATGCATCATACATCATACGTCATCATCTCATCATACGTCATACATCATACGTCATCACGTCATCATCGTCATACGTCATCATCATCATCAGCACGTCATACATCATACGTCATGCATCATACTCATACATCATACATCGTCATACATCATGCGTCATACATCATACATCATGCATCATACATCATGCATCATACATCATCATCATACATCATACATCATCACGTCATCATCATCATCGCATCATACATCTACATCATCATCATACATCATACATCATACATCATACATCATACATCATACATCGATCATCATCATACGTCATGCATCATGCATCATCGTACATCAATCATCATCATACATCATCATCATACATCATACATCATCATCATACGCCATCAGTCATCATCATACATCATGCATCATACATCATCATCATACATCGATGCATCATACATCATACATCATCATCATACATCATACATCATCATCATACATCATACATCATACTCATCATGCATCATCATCATACATCATACATCATACATCATCATACATCATACATCATACATCATACATCATACATCATACATCATACATCATACATCATACATCATACATCATACATCATACATCATACATCATACATCCTACATCATATCATCATACACAATCATTCTTTCATCATACATCATACATCATACATCATACATCATACATCATACATCATACATCATACATCATACATCATACATCATACATCATACATCATACATCATACATCATACATCATACCTCATACATCATACATCATACATCATACATCATACATCATACATCATACATCATACATCATACATCATACATCATACATCATACATCATACATCATACATCATACATCATACCCATACCTAACTCGTCGAGTTTCTAATTTGAAAATGATACCTACATTCAGTTTTTGGGTAAGTAGGCCATTATTTTTATGTGACATTAACGTTGTGTCATTTTCATAATGATATCGATAATAATATCGACATTTTCTTCCATTCAAAAGTTGAAAATGTCAAAAACTATGGAACAAAATTATTCCAACGAAGATCTAGTGACTTTGTTTATTATCTTTGAACAATGTGAAAAAATATAAAATCACTGAAACAATTATGTGGAATATTTCGAAACATGTTCCAAACGCCGTGCGCCGTTCACTTTCAAGCTCTTCAGAATGCGGGTGTTGAATGCTTTTGTCGGGCCAGATCTGATTTCATTATCCACCGATCGTCAAAAAGCCTTTAGTTCTCCGCTTACTCCTCCCGTACAATATGTAGAAGCCCCGTCAGTTTCGATATTTTTCGAGTGGCAGATTATCGACGAAGTTCTCTACAATATTTTCTAAGATATTCAGATGTTGGAGACTCATGTACCTCACTTAGTTATCCATTCATTTTATTTAAAATAAAATAATCAATAAAACACCTTTTTAAAGACCAGTTTTTATTCAAATGCACTAGAGAGAAAAAAATAATTGCTTTGGATATGTGACGTAGATTATTCCGTAAATTATAGATTCATAAGCTGGTCGCTTCTGTATTCGAACTGAAAACTTTGCGCGACAAACTTTTAAATCTTCAACTCACGGAGTAACCTACGTCACACATACAAAGCGATTATTTTTCACTATTCAGTACATTTAAAAGGTTTTTGTATCCATTATTTTATTTTATGATTTTAAGTACTTTTTGTTAAAACATCGTTATTATAAGGCCTTTTTTTTCCTGACCGTTCTGAACTATCTAGTCCTCCAATGAGGAGATCAACTCATCCGCCATCTTGGAGTTGTCATCTTCTATTTATGAATTTCAACTAAAGATCAATAAACCTCGACTAAATTCATGATCTCTGGCCCCCGAAAACCCCCACATATCAATTTTGAATAGAATCGGGCCATAAACACGGAGGCCATCGGCCATCTTGGAGATGCCAATTTAATTCTATCAATTTTGAAGAAAAATTCATAATATTCGACCCTTAAAACCGCCACTTACCAATTTTGAATCGAATCGGAACATAATCACAAAAACTCCCATGCCATTTCGAAGCCACCATCTTGAATTTATAAATTTTGACAAAAAATTCATAATCTCCGACCCCGGAAATCTCCACATACCAATTGTGAATCGAATTGGATAAAGCTTGTCCAAAATCTTAGGGCCGATATCTTGAATTTTTGAATTTTGACAAAAAATTCACAATCTCTGTCCTTGAAAACCTCCACATTCCAATTCTGAATCGAATCGTACCATAATCACAGAACGCGTCCACCATCTTGGAGCCGCAATTTTGTTCTTTTTTCCAACAAAAATTTCATAATGCATTGTCACCGGAATTCTGAATATCTGCCAAATTTCAGCTCTATAGGATGTCGGCAAGGTCTCCAAAAATGGATTAAAAATTTTGCACCGGAAAAAAAGACATTCGAACGAAGCAAGTTGAATATAAAGCTTGTAAAAATGGATCTTTTAGGGTGCGTACCAACATCGTTCCAAAACATTCAACTCTCTGTTGAGGGTCTTGCACGTTATGTCTTTGCAAGATTATTCGAACTAAAGAATATTTCATACCTAAATCTTCTTCAGCACTTCTCATCGATGACTCGAGAAATGCGCGAAAATATGCGAAAACAACAGACTGGCTATCTTCGGAAGTTACGGGTCGAAGTAAGTTTCGTAGCGCTTTTGAAGTTGATCCAAACGCATTGGAATTCTCACAAACTTCCTTGGGTTCATTGGCGGTGGATACGGATACATTTTGTTGAACATTCTATATATCCTGCTGATAATTTTATTACACTGTCCAAATTTAATGAACAATTCATAAGAACTTCGTTTGAACTATTTTCAACTATCGAATGGACGAAGATGTCGATTTTATCACGATAATGACATAACGTTGATGTCAAATAGTAATCATGGCCTTTTTACCAAACACCGAATGAAGACTAAAATTTTCAAGAGGCATTTTCACAAATAAATGCTCATAAGTTAGAAACTCGACCATGCAAACGAAATAACCATATTTTTGAACCACCCTTCATTGAAGTAACTGTGATTTAGCGCGTGGGAAGCCCGTGAATATCACCTCACTCTGAACCAACTTTTGGTATCATCGTATCACTGAGCTTAAGGATATCAGCATCATTAGAGATCATGTTTTCCGAGGAAAAAAATTTTAATTAATTTTTATTTGGAAAACGGTTACAGATAGGTATAGGGAAATTTCGGAAGAAGTTGTCAAGAAATTGATGTAGATCCTCAAAATATTATTATATACAGGGTGTTCTATTCGAAATATCAGGATTTCTAATACTTTCCGATGGAAGTGACAACATCGCATTGTCCAAAATATTTTGTTTGGGTAAAGAGGGGCCAAATATGCTCTCCATCAAATTTTCAGAGTGATCCGTTGCCTGGTTCACCAGAAACGTCTGATGTAACATCCAGTCTGTATAATATTGGAAAATTGCCGCTATCCATGGATTTTTTTTTTCAAACTGCCCACACACCTGATTGGCCCAAAGCCGTAACATGGTTACATAGGGTAAACAAGAATATTTTGCTTTCTCACAAACATCAAAACGACCTCTGTTTCCTGAAATGGAAGAGAAGATATGAAAAAAAAAACAAATTTGAACATAGTCACCATTCTCGTCTGTCATGTGACAACGTTATTCTATCAGTTGGCGTTTTTACCCAGAGTGGTATTCTACATCAATTCGTCTGGAATCACTTTTTTCTTTCAGATGTTCCTTCATTATTTGTTTCTCAGAAGATATGATGTTTCAAGTTGACGTATACTAATCAAATTACTATCAAATTCAATAGAAGGTTAACTTCCACCATATGTCAGTATTGGTTAAGAAATTTTTGTTCAAAGGAAACAAAAAATCAGGATTTATCTGAAATGAATGATATATTGTTACGAAATAACAACGTCACTTGATGTTGCTTGCACCTGTTTCGTGACGCAGGATCTGAAAATAATTCTAAGAATGAACAGGAGGAATAGAGCGATTTCGAGAATCAACATAATACCCACTGGGTGCGCAAAAATAATTTTCCCACCACATATACTATGGATTGTTCAATAGCCGCATCATAGGAAAATACCTATACAATGAAAATCCAAATGAGATGTGATAGTTTTCTATTCGCGTTTCATGAATCACTTCTATATTATATTGAAAATAACAGGGAACTGTTTACTTGCTTGCTTGCTTGCTAATGGCTTTTATGATAAGCCTAAGCAATAATATTGAATACTCATCTTGAACTGGTTTCTATGGAATCGATTACAAACTGAGACATAAGTAAAATGTATTTGAAAAACATCACAATTTGTATTTTTTTTATTTTTTTTATTTCAGCATGATCGCATCAACCTTATGGTAACTAGCGAGCCGTATATGTTCATAATTTTGTAATAATATCAGTACATTTCAGAAGTTATAGTTGCTTCGCTGCACCCAGTATTTTGGGCATTCGGTAAAAATGTGTTCAACACTCAGTTTGGTTCCACATATGTTAAACATTGGTTCCTTGGTATGATTTAGAAGATAACTATGAGTGAGATCGGTGTGACCTAAGCGTAGCCGATTGATGAGCACTTGATGTTTTCGGTTCTTCGTTTCGTCAGGCAACGGATTTACATCATATTTCATTGTCCGCAGTTTTGCACTAGACACTTGCCACTGATTCTGCCATTTTTGTATTATCGCTGTTTTCACCATTGATTTGATGTCTGTAGATACTACTCTCATCACTGTTTCGGATTCGGCAGAAGTTAATGCACCACGAGCACATTCGTCGGCTTTTTCATTGCTTTGCATTCCAATGTGTGATGGAATCCAAATGAAACAAAATTAATTTTTGTGTTGCTGGATCGCATGAAGTTCTCTTTTTATTTTTTGTGCAATGGGATTTTTGGGATATAAGGACTTCAGCTTGTATATGGAGCTGAGTGAATCCGTTAAAATAACATATTTATTTCTACCTCTCGCATTGATATAGACCAGCGCACGGTAGATGGCATGAAGTTTTGTATTGAAATGCTGGTCGTTGAGGAAAGCTTATAGTCTAAGAGCCGGTGGGATATCGACCTTCACCGATCTGATAACTCGATGAGACATATTTTTTATCAAATATAATTTATAAACAAATATAACTATGATTACTTGCCTATCGAAAAGTGTTCATAGCTATTTTTAATTGAATTAATTTTAATCAATTTTCTTTCATCACCTTCACTCTTTTGATAACCGAATGAGTTTCATCTCAACCGATAGTTTTCAACACTCAGAATATGCCTAGGTAGGCTTGCCTACTTATTTCTGTGCATGGCTACCTGGCAAGCAGATGTGAACAGGTAAGTCAATATAGGCAACTACACCGATCTGTTAACCAATCGAAATTGATATCATAGGTAAGATGATTTAATTACAAAACCAATCGTATAGGCTTGCCTGCAAAAAATCGTACATAAAATATTATTGCCAAGCTATAAAGTCTTAGAATTTTAGCTATTTGATAGGTGCGAGAGAGAAAGTAGGGCGTCCGAGGTCCGTGAGATAGAACAGGACACAACATAGCAGCTACACGCTACCTGACCGTTGAATGTATCCGAGTGCGCATGCTCGTATACATGTGAGAGAGAGAGAGAGAGAGAGAGAGAGAGAATATACTTTATTGTCATAAGAGTAATCTTGTGGACAAAGTTTCACTTAATCTTAATCTATAAGGCACTTTATATGTAAAAATAAAATGCATTTAAAACAATCAATTTTCACTTAATACATGAAGTCAGTTTGTATATATAAAAACATATAAGTCGTACAAAATACTAGTTAAAAATAAACAAGTTTGTCTTAACCCATAACATAAATTCATATAAATATAAAAATAAATAAAATATATAAGTCACAATGAAATATACCCCAAATAAAATTTGAAATCACAGTATTGATTGGTTATTTAAAAATTATCATTATAAAATTCTTGTATATTATAGTATGGTCTATCACTTAAAAAACATTTCACAGCCTTCCTGAAGCATTGTAAAGATTTTATTTCTGTTACATTCTTTGGCAAATGGTTGAACATTTTACAACCATTATAGATAATGGAATCCTTTATGACTGATGTCATTGGTATTGGCAACTTAATGTTGTTGGATGGCCTTGTCACATAATGGGTTGGTAAGGATTGAAATTTGTTCAAATATTTTTTAATTAAACACACTGTTTCCATTATAAAGATAGAAATCACTGTTAGAATTCCATGAGTGGTAAAGAGTAATCTACAAGAGTCTCTACGTTTTGATTTGCACATATATCTTACGGCTCGTTTTTGCAAAATTAAAATATTTTGTAGTAGATAACCACTACATACGCCCCAAAATGAAATTCCATATCTCAGGTGAGATTCCACCAGAGAAAAATAAACAGTCTTAGCTACTGTTAAACCAAGTTCATCTGCGACTACTCTGACTGCATAACAACCAGAAACACTTTGTTACACAAGGCATAAACATGGTCTTCAAATTTTAGTTTTCTATCGATATGTACTCCTAAAATTTCAAGCTACTTTTGTTCTCAATTTATGTCATTCCCCATGGGTATATTGTCAAGTTCACATCTGAAAGTTACTATATTAGTTTTCGAAATATTTAGAGAAAGACGATTTGAATCACACCAATTCTTTACTGTCTTCATATCATTGGATATGATTTTAGTTAAATCATTTGCATTGTCTGATTGCCAAAAATGGTAGTATCGTCTGCAAATAGTGTGAATTTTCCTGCGATATTTATACTTGTCGAGATCGTTGACGTAGAGGAGGAACAATGTTGGCCCTAGTATTGAACCTTGAGGCACACCATTATGTATTTTCCCAATTTCTGAGCGATGGTTTGTTTTCACCATCTGACTACGACCTGACAAATATGAGCTGAACCAGCTCAGTATCCTCCTCTGAAGCCGTAGTAAGGAAGCTTCCGCAACAGTATTTCGTGATCCACACAGTCGAAGCCTTCGAAAAATCGCAAAATACTGCAGCAGCAACCTCGCCACTATTGATTCCAGTATAAACTTTTCCATGAGTGAGAAAAATTTCATTATTAGTGCCTTTGCCACTTTGAAAGCCAAACTGTTCTTTATTAACGATTTTATGTTTTGTCAGAAATGCAGTTATCCTTATCTTGACTAGTTTTTCTATGAGCTTTCCTAATGTGGGAATTAGGGGAATAGGCCGATAATGCGAGGGGTCGTCCTGATTTCCACCTTTATGTAGCGGTATTACCAATGATACCTTCAGGAAATCAGGAAACATTCCTGATTGAAATGATTCATTAATAATATTGGTTAACAGTTGTAATGTGTTATCTGGGAGATTTTTCAAAATGTTTGCTGTAATGTCGTCGTAACCAGATGACGACTTTTTTCCAATGGAAACAATCACCTGTTTCAACTCATAAATATCAGTGTCATAAAGAATGCAAGTTTCAGAAATAAAGCGGTTTTTGAATTGTTCCATAGGGTCGTTATGAGTAGTCAATTTTTCAGTCAATTTTTCTGCAACAGAGCAGTAATATTCGTTAAGAACGTTTGGTGAAAGTGAAACTTCATGTACTTTATTAGATTTACCTCTTAGGTCATTAATTACTTGCCAAGTCTCTTTCGATTTGTTTTCAGCTTGCTCGAATCTATTTTTATAGTAACTTTCTCTTGCTTGTCTGACAACCTGCCTATAAATACTGCGGTATCTACTGAAGTACCGATGAAAAAAAATATCATCATTAAACTTCCGAATATAATGCAGCGATCGCATATTATTTTGCTGAAATTTTTCTGTGCTTGATTTTTATCTTTTGAATCGGAAATGAACTATTGAAAATAGTCACCAAATAATTGTAAAAATTTGAGAATGAATCCTGGTCATTGTTCACAATATCCCAATTGGTATTCAGGCATATATTATAAAATCTTTTATAGTTTTTTTTACTGTATAATCTACCAAATCTATAAAATTCACATTACAGCAGCATAATATAGCTTCATGGTCGGACATACCAGCTGGAGTGATATCACAAGTAATATATTGTTTGTCCAAATTCGTACATATATGATCTATTTGGAATTGGGGTCTTATGCATAGTCAAGTTAAATGAGTTTAAAAAATTATTTAGAGACTGGGTGGCTAGAGATTTCTTAAATTAATTTAAACCCGTATTGGTGAATAAAGAAGTTCATTGAGAAGCTGTTCTAACTTTTGTATGAAAATATTTACATCAGATGTGGGTGTTCTATAAACACATATTACATACATGTTCATTATTTGTGAATGTAACAAGCAAAATTCAAATGATTTTTCTTCCAAATAATTGTTGAATTTTTCCACGTTAACGAATTTTACATTTAGTGAGTTATTCTGAAGAATCATGGTTCCTCCATGGGTGCTCTTAATTCTGCTGTATCTTGACATTTCTGTATAATGAGGTGAGTAAAAAGGTTCATTATGAGCAAGCCAATGTTCAGTCAATAAAATCAGATCTGGACGATTTAAATCCTCTAGGAAAACAGATAATTCGTTAACTTTGTTTCTGGCTGACTGAATATTTAATAACATGAAGGATATTGATTTAGGGTTGGTTGTGGTTTTGCGTTTCATAGTATGAGTCTGATGTGTAAGAGTAGTTGACGGAAACATTGTGATTGTACCTGCTGTTGTGGAAGATTCTGGTTGAGTAATGTGGTCCAGGATGCCGGTATGTTCTTGAAGGAGCTCTGTTGTAGTTTCTAGGGTGTCCAATTTCGTGGGTGTTGTATGCAGAATTTGTGTTTTCTTTTGTGTATAGTTGTGGTGAGTAGTGGCGTTTTGAGTTAACATTGTATTGTTTGTTGTTTCTTGAGTGGTGATTTTTTTCTTCATATTGTGTTCTTGGTTTATATTGTGTTTTTGGTTTGTAATTTCTCTTTTTTTGTGTTGTGTTGTCACGAAAAAACTGAGTTGGTCTGAGCTCTATTTCTGCCTCAGAGTTTTTTTTGTTGTTGGTCATCATACATTCTTCATTACTAATAGTATGCTGGATGGTCGATGGTATCCTAGGTTTATTGTAACACGAATGGGAAATATCCCTGATCAAGTTATCTTTGTTTGTCAAAAGTGACACCAGATCAATATTGGAGTCCTTTAACACATCTATTTTGGTGTCAGTCTGTGAAATTTTCTCAATTATGTAATCAACAGATAGTCTTAGTTCTTCCTTTATAAATTTTTTATACTATAGTGTAGATGTTCGTTGGATTGGTTAGTTTCATCATCCAATGATTGCTGTGCCCGAGATGTTTGTTGATTCGTCCTTCGTCATTGGAGAACATGTTTGCATACTACAATCAAGTGTTAGGATCCGTTTGTATGTTTTGCTCTTTGTTTTTATCCCAGTTTGGGTACAAGTTGTCTCCGTCGTCTTTTGTTCATCAGAGTTTCAATTTTTCTCCATTAGCCCTATTTTCCGTTCAGCTTGTTGTATCGCGATCTCTTGTTGCTTGATTATTTGCACCAGTTCTTCTTCTCTTTGTACTGCTTCTTCATTAAATATCTCATTTTCTTTTCGTAGTTTTTCTATATGTTTTCCTCTTATGTTACTCTCTTCCGAAATTTCAGAGATTGTCTGTTCCAATATACTTATATCAAGACTCTTATTTGTGTCCAACTCGTCAATAGTTCCACAGCAGGTCAGCTTGAAATCTCCTTTAAATGAAAATGTTTGCTTGTTTGCCATAGCGCAGCTCTTGTGGAAAATATTGAAACATCGAATGCAAATATAATAACTCGCCGGAAATGAATTTTGTTTGCAGCATTCGAAATTGACCAATTTAAGGCAGATTGCAACTTTAAATAATTTAAAATAGTACGCCTATGGTCTATGCTTCCCCTTTCAGTATTTTTAAGAATTGCTTATCAGCTGGTGTTTTTTTAGTAATGATATATTTATCTGTGTCTCGTTAAAGGCAATTTCAATAATGGCAAATGGAAAGGTCCCCTGATTTCCTGAGTATTACCACACAGTTTTCACTTCCAATTGATTTTGTTCAAACTCATTCTTTCCAGCTACACACTGATATAAGTTATAACTTTGTATGTTTATTATTTCTTACTGAAATTACTGTTTTAAACAGAGCACATATTTTACACAGCAGCACTACATGAAACTTCAATACATTTTTGTGACAGTGACAGCATTTATTTACACTCGACAGTAATTTTGAAATCTAATTTCGATCACATTTTTTGTATTATTTCACACTATATATACTTACAGCTATGAAATAATCAAAAATAAATAATTTAATATATTAATAAATAAAAAAAAATAATTCAACAATTTTTATTTTATTTTAAAGCTAAATTATAAAATTCAAAAATGATAAAAAAATCTATATTTTTTATTTAAAATTAAATAAAGAATAATTTATTTATTATTTAAAATCAAATAAATGCCAAGCGGAAAAGAATAAGTGTTACTTTTAAAATTTTTGTATAATAAATTAAAAAAATCATCAATATAGAAGAATGAAATTTAATACATTTATGTTGTTAAAAGCGTTTATTACAAAGCATATAAAAGAGTTCAAAATTACTGTCAAGTGTAAATAAATGCTGTCACTGTCACTCACATGTGCACAAGCATGTGCACTCGTATACATTCAACGGTCAGGTAGCGTGCAGCTGCTATGTTGTGTCCTTTCTCTCTCGCACCTATCAAATAGCTAAAATTCTAAAACTTTATAGCTTGGCAATAATATTTTATGTCAGATTTTTTGGCAAGCCTGTACGATTGGTATTGTAAATAAATTATCTTACCTATGATATCAATTTCGATTGGTTAACAGATCGGTGTAGTTACCTACATTGACTTACCTGTTCACATCTGCTTGCTAGTCAAGTTAAATGAGTTTAAAAAATTATTTAGAGACTGGGTGGCTAGAGATTTCTTGTCAGCGAAATTAATATTTAAATCTCCTGCTACCAGAATAGATGCATTTAAAGGAAGTTCATTGAGAAGCTGTTCTAACTTTTGTATGAAAATATTTACATCAGATGTGGGTGTTCTATAAACACATATTACATACATGTTCATTATTTGTGAATGTAACAAGCAAAATTCAAATGATTTTTCTTCCAAATAATTGTTGAATTTTTCCACGTTAACGAATTTTACATTTAGTGAGTTATTCTGAAGAATCATGGTTCCTCCATGGGTGCTCTTAATTCTGCTGTATCTTGACATTTCTGTATAATGAGGTGAGTAAAAAGGTTCATTATGAGCAAGCCAATGTTCAGTCAATAAAATCAGATCTGGACGATTTAAATCCTCTAGGAAAACAGATAATTCGTTAACTTTGTTTCTGGCTGACTGAATATTTAATAACATGAAGGATATTGATTTAGGGTTGGTTGTGGTTTTGCGTTTCATAGTATGAGTCTGATGTGTAAGAGTAGTTGACGGAAACATTGTGATTGTACCTGCTGTTGTGGAAGATTCTGGTTGAGTAATGTGGTCCAGGATGCCGGTATGTTCTTGAAGGAGCTCTGTTGTAGTTTCTAGGGTGTCCAATTTCGTGGGTGTTGTATGCAGAATTTGTGTTTTCTTTTGTGTATAGTTGTGGTGAGTAGTGGCGTTTTGAGTTAACATTGTATTGTTTGTTGTTTCTTGAGTGGTGATTTTTTTCTTCATATTGTGTTCTTGGTTGATAATTGCGCGTTTTTTGTGACCGCATGTTTGTACGAGAGGACTGAGGTCTTTGACATTGTCCTCGTGTCTGCTCAGTGAATGTTTTTTTGTGTTGTGTTGTCACGAAAAAACTGAGTTGGTCTGAGCTCTATTTCTGCCTCAGAGTTTTTTTTGTTGTTGGTCATCATACATTCTTCATTACTAATAGTATGCTGGATGGTCGATGGTATCCTAGGTTTATTGTAACACGAATGGGAAATATCCCTGATCAAGTTATCTTTGTTTGTCAAAAGTGACACCAGATCAATATTGGAGTCCTTTAACACATCTATTTTGGTGTCAGTCTGTGAAATTTTCTCAATTATGTAATCAACAGATAGTCTTAGTTCTTCCTTTATAAATTTTTTTATACTATAGTGTAGATGTTCGTTGGATTGGTTAGTTTCATCATCCAATGATTGCTGTGGCCCCGAGATGTTTGTTGATTCGTCCTTCGTCATTGGAGAACATGTTTGCATACTACAATCAGAAGTGTTAGGATCCGTTTGTATGTTTTGCTCTTTGTTTTTTATCCCAGTTTGGGTACAAGTTGTCTCCGTCGTCTTTTTGTTCATCAGAGTTTCAATTTTTTTCTCCATTAGCCCTATTTTCCGTTCAGCTTGTTGTATCGCGATCTCTTGTTGCTTGATTATTTGCACCAGTTCTTCTTCTCTTTGTACTGCTTCTTCATTAAATATCTCATTTTCTTTTCGTAGTTTTTCTATATGTTTTCCTCTTATGTTACTCTCTTCCGAAATTTCAGAGATTGTCTGTTCCAATATACTTATATCAAGACTCTTATTTGTGTCCAACTCGTCAATAGTTCCACAGCAGGTCAGCTTGAAATCTCCTTTAAATGAAAATGTTTGCTTGTTTGCCATAGCGCAGCTCTTGTGGAAAATATTGAAACATCGAATGCAAATATAATAACTCGCCGGAAATGAATTTTGTTTGCAGCATTCGAAATTGACCAATTTAAGGCAGATTGCAACTTTAAATAATTTAAAATAGTACGCCTATGGTCTATGCTTCCCCTTTCAGTATTTTTAAGAATTGCTTATCAGCTGGTGTTTTTTTAGTAATGATATATTTATCTGTGTCTCGTTAAAGGCAATTTCAATAATGGCAAATGGAAAGGTCCCCTGATTTCCTGAGTATTACCACACAGTTTTCACTTCCAATTGATTTTGTTCAAACTCATTCTTTCCAGCTACACACTGATATAAGTTATAACTTTGTATGTTTATTATTTCTTACTGAAATTACTGTTTTAAACAGAGCACATATTTTACACAGCAGCACTACATGAAACTTCAATACATTTTTGTGACAGTGACAGCATTTATTTACACTCGACAGTAATTTTGAAATCTAATTTCGATCACATTTTTTGTATTATTTCACACTATATATACTTACAGCTATGAAATAATCAAAAATAAATAATTTAATATATTAATAAATAAAAAAAAATAATTCAACAATTTTTATTTTATTTTAAAGCTAAATTATAAAATTCAAAAATGATAAAAAAATCTATATTTTTTATTTAAAATTAAATAAAGAATAAGTGTTACTTTTAAAATTTTTGTATAATAAATTAAAAAAATCATCAATATAGAAGAATGAAATTTAATACATTTATGTTGTTAAAAGCGTTTATTACAAAGCATATAAAAGAGTTCAAAATTACTGTCAAGTGTAAATAAATGCTGTCACTGTCACTCACATGTGCACAAGCATGTGCACTCGTATACATTCAACGGTCAGGTAGCGTGCAGCTGCTATGTTGTGTCCTTTCTCTCTCGCACCTATCAAATAGCTAAAATTCTAAAACTTTATAGCTTGGCAATAATATTTTATGTCAGATTTTTTGGCAAGCCTGTACGATTGGTATTGTAAATAAATTATCTTACCTATGATATCAATTTCGATTGGTTAACAGATCGGTGTAGTTACCTACATTGACTTACCTGTTCACATCTGCTTGCCAGGTAGCCATGCACAGAAATAAGTAGGCAAGCCTACCTAGGCATATTCTGTGTGTTAAAAACTATCAGTTGAGGTGAAACTCATTCGGTTATCAAAATAGTGAAGGTGATGAAAGAAAATTGATTAAAATTAATTCAATTCAAAATAGCTATGAACACTTTTCGATAGGCAAGTTATCATGGGCATATTTGTTTATAAATTTTATTTGATAAAAAATATGTCTCATCGAGTTATCAGATCGGTGAAGGTCGACCTCCCACGGTCTCCTCTACTATTATAGGAATTCCAAGGATTCCGATATTGTAACTATTGCAGCTCCTACTCCTTTTTTGAGGCATCCGTGTAGATTTCTGTGTAACTGAAGTAGTTCGAAATGATTCGGTTGAGTTCATTTTTGATGGCCTGGCTATTGGTACTGAGTTTGTCGAAATGAGTTAGGCTTGTGTCACAGTTCGGTAGTTTGATGGTCCAAGGGAAAGGTGGGTTGAATTTGGTGGAAAATGTTTTCGGTAGGGATAAATCGGGGGTAAATAGATGTTCACGGATTCTCTCGTAGAAAGGTTTCTGGTCGATTTGTGAAGAGATTCCTATATTTTTCACAGAATGTATTACTGTGGGTGGGATTTGTTGGTGTTGCACTTACTGTTGCTGCGTAGGCCAAACTGAGATAGGACGATTGTTGTGAAGATGGTTCACCCGACGCACAGTGGAGGCTTCCGACTGGTGTTGTACAAAAGTCACCTAATTTATCATTATATTATTCTTAAGGCTTCGTTGTGGATAGTGTCGAGTAACTTGAGTGTTGTCTTGTTCGCAGAGTCGTATGCAATACATTCAAAGTCCATTCATGGCAATAAGGAACAGAGTTGGGCTGATGACAGTTTCTTGTGGGGTACCATCTTCCAGTGTGTGAGTGCTTGAGTTAATTCCGTTCGTTATAACGTGAAGTTTTGGATAGAAGCGAAGCAGTGTCCACGAATTTTCCATGAGTCCAGTATTTTCATTATGCGATATCGCCATGCAGTATCGAATGCCATTTTTATATAAAAAAAAGGCTTAGCATTTCTGTTTTACTGCTAGGGCTTCATGAATATCGCTTTCTAATAATTCTAATAATTCTAATAATTGTCATGGGCAGATCTGTGTTGTCTAAAACCACTTTGCTTGGTGACCAGTAGGTGCGGTGTTCAGGGGTCCAGAGCAGTCTTCTGTTTACGATCTTTTTCAGGATTTCACACATAACACATATGAGAGAAATTTGTCTTTATGAGTAAGGACCAGTTTTTGGTTCAAGTGCTTCGAGAATGGGAATAATTATTGCATCTGAGCATGCTGATGGAAATTTGTGTTCTGTCGATATTATGTTGTATATGCGCATTTTTAATGAATATTACTGGAATCTCATCGAACCCTGACTTGTATAATTGGAGCTTGAGAGGACATCTTCGTACTCTTCTTTACTGATGGGCATGTTTGAGGGGTCTTCATAGTCTATGACGATGAGTATTTCAACTGCTTCTTCTGTTCTGTTATCCACTCTCAGCATATTGATTCCTTGGTGGGTATTAGCTTAAGATATACTCCTCACTTCTTTCCATACATCAGTCATGGGTGTTGAGTTGTTAATAATCGAAATACTCCATGAAGTACGCATAGCGTTATTGGTTATTGCTCCTGCTATTGCTCTGAATTTTTTTGAATTCAGTTATATTTTCTGTGGTTTTGTCCGTATAGCCTGTTTGCATTCATTGTTCCACCAGAGGACCGGGTTATGTTTAGGGTTGAAAGACGATTTTTCGATAGCAGATTCAGCTCCAGGCAAGACTACTCTGTCGAAGTTGACTAGCGATTCATCGATATTACCAGTGATTTCACATGTTGCTATGCTTGTTTCTATTGCTATTGCGAAGAGTTTCCAGTCAGCTGATTTGACATTCCATTTTGGAACCGGGTTATCCGGCTGTTGACTTCCCAGGTTATTGGATATCACTAGAGGATTGTGATCACTATCATAGTCAAATGGCAGAGCTTCCTATGTTGGAAGAGAAGTTAGAGTGGGGTCACACATCGTGAAGTCCAAGATAGAGGATTCTGGTTTTGCTTCCATTGTTCAGTAAGGAGAGATTGAAGTGGTTGAATAATTTTTCGATGGTCCGACCTCTGCAGTTGGTGAAAAGGGAATCCCCTATGACATTATGGCCTATGAAATCTCCGACGATGATACGTGGTTGTGGAATTTGTTTTATCAAATTCAGAAGATCCGGAATATCAATTGTTTCGTTTGGTGGAGAGTTTTGAGAGGGCTGGAAATTTCTAAAACTATGAATTTTATCATTTTTGAAATGGGTTTCAAATTACATTTGATTTTTGTTCCGAAATTGATAGTTATAACATTGGTAGGTTATGGTAAAAACTATATTTATTCCATTTCAGAATAGAGTTTAATTCTATGAAGATAAAGAATTGAATTAAATAGTGGTTTCCTGGAGGAGTTACTTTTAATATCTGTAATTGGATCGTCAATGGTTTCTCCTCCCAAGTGTTTCGACAGTTTTTTCTTTAGTTTAGTATACCTCGATTTGATATTTCTTTCGGAGAAGTATGGATATATTTCTGTGAGCATATTTATCAGAGCTGATATATCGTTGTTGTAGCTTTTAGCCACACTGACTGGGTCAGTGGATCCCCAAGCATTGTCGAGGTCCTTAATTTGATTTTGATTCAATGTAGGAGAGTGTGTTTTAATGAAATTTTCCGTAGGTTTGAATAGATCGTCTATTTGTTTGTTAGTTTTTGTTTTTTCGGCTCCAGAGATTTCCAGATGCTTGATGAACGGATTATATGTATTTTCTTGTTTATCCGTTTCAGTACTTCCCTCAGTTGGTGTTGAAATATCTTCTACAGGTCGTTTACCAATCACTGTGTTCAGTGGTAACAGGCCTTGCGTGTGGGGTGTTTGTTGGGTATCTCCAGGAACATATTTTGGTTTCAATATTTTTGGTGTTTCACTTGAAGAGGTTTCACACTGAGAAGAAATATGTCCAGCCCCTTTATAGCTGAAAGAGGTGAGTCCATCTTGGGAGAGAAAAATATGATAGGATATATCATCAAAAGTTATCAAAATTGATTCCGGAATTGTTACTTCGGGAGTGTTGACATAAATCTGTCTTCTGAAACTCAGGATGTGGCTTCATTCACAGCAGGATGCACTGATTCGCAGAAAGGTTATTGGGGAAACCGGGAAAATACAAATGTTTTTCAATTCCTGGTTAAGTAGATCATGAGGGATGGTTGGATACACATTGGACAAAACAAGCCGCTCAGCAGGAGTTACCAGTAGCCTGGCTCGTAGAGATTCGCCATTTATTTCGATGGTTCCATTGTCGTTCATAAACTTGTCGACAATCTCTTCACTCGAAAGATACATGCTGATACTGTTGTTCGATGCAAAGAGTATGTTTTTAGGATTTATTATAGATCCCACTTTGAAAAGATAGTCTTGGAGTTGAATTCCGTCTATAGCGTTGAATATGATAGCTTCTTCTTTGGTGGGAAAATGTTGTTGAGAAAATGCAGCTTTCCTCAGTTGGGTTTTCATTTTGGGAACTCCTTAAGTCAGAAGTCCCGAGTTCAACGGATACATTTTAAATCAGCGAGTAAAGAGCTGTTGAGTTTTCAAGTACGGCCCTGGCAGCACACGTGTACGGAACATACCATCACCAAGGTGATTTCGCAGGGTCGCTGTTATTTGTTTATCGATATGCAATGTTATACGTAATTATTTTAAACAGTACCTACAGATTAATACTGGATAGGTCACTTTTGATAACGATGTAACCAATTGTCCGTTTTTTGAACTTTGAATCACATATATATTTGAGTATAAATCGAGAGCTGATATCAGACATGGTGGAACCTTGACAGTCAGAACCAGACTCCCACAATTTGTAATGAATAATATAATATTCAATAACATCAATTTTGTTAACCATAAAGATCGTTGAGATGGATGTATACTTTATGTATTGCTTCAGAACTCTCTTCAGTTTCAGATTGAACTACAAAATAAAATAAATAAACTTTCACAAATAAAATTATTCTGATTTACATTTGCCTATATAGTTTTGATCCCTTTCATTTCGAATTTGGGACAATCCCCTCTCAATATGCACTTTTCCAGGAATCCTACTGTTTTGCAAAATTTCATATTCATTTTTATTACAGGTACTCTTTGTTATGTAACCTGCTGTAGAGTAGGTGTAGATTTCACCGCCAATCTTAGGAAAAGATGTAATGAAATTGAGGTGTCTTGCCCCGAAAAAATTACAGATCCAAAGGAGATAATTATTGGAACATTCAGGAATAGCTCTAACCCCTCAGGATTTGGAATTTGTTTTATTTTAGTACGCATGCGGAATGTAACTGACCTATTATTACCGATAATCTTTGTGATATAACCTGTTTGATGATAGTTTCATCTACTTGGGGTGCCAAATCCGGTAATGACAAAAAAAAATCAAATACGTATTTTTGAGTTAGTTTTTATTATCAGTGGATTTAAATGATTTATTTATTCAGGGGGTGAATTGAACCATTGGGATTCAAATTCTGAATAATCCTTTCTTAGTATGCCCTCAACCCTGAAATGTAACCCTTGTTCTTCCATCACCGAAACTCTTTGACATATACCATAAGGTGTGATAAGTGTAGTTCTTACCACCTGGATGCAAAACTAAAATATGAATATAATTCAGTTTTGCCAGTTTTTCTGATTAACAATATAGATGGAAATCATTCAGGTGATTTCAATATCCAAGTTCCTTTACGCGGCTTGCGAAAGTAGAAATCGCCACGTAAGAAAAAAAGTAATGCCCCCATCATGCGAGTTTCTTTCTCTCTGTCTCTTTCTATTATATGCGAGACTGTGTGACAAGTGTTTAGCCCTTGCTCATACGATTCCGTAGGTGTACTAAATTTCAAATTATGATATATATGCGAATGGAAGTCGAATATTATCGTTGAGTGGTAATACGTGGAGGAAATTTGTATTTCTTTTATTTTTTATATAACATGTGTTTAGATGATCATATCCTTATTTTGACATAACTTCTTATGTTTTTTGACATATTTTTTTGTATACCGAATGGTTTACATTGAATATGTGGCACGTCAATTTGATATAATATAATATAACGAATAGTATTTACTGTGGCGGGGGAGTTTGGAAAAGGGATATATATATATATATATATATAGGTATAGTATTGTATGGTATAATGACATTCAAATGTGATGAAATAGAAAATGTCAATTTCTGAAGGAAAAAATATTGAGGAAAAAGAAACACAGAATGCTGGATACATGAGATTGATGCTACCTGCTACCTCGATATTAATTGATTTATTAGATCGTTTGGAACCTTGGAGGGAGCCTAACACTTCTTCCTTACGTGACGAAAATATACAAATATAAACAATATGAATCTCCATATTGAATTATATTCGTGGATGAAGAAAAAGCGTAAGGAACTTCGTTCCTTACGGGGGTCCCCAGACCGCACACGATTTTTTCTCATTACGTGCCTGTCCCTAGAATGTTAACGCAAGCAAAATTTAATTCTTCCATCACCAATATTTTTTTATATATATATATAATCTGATCCATAATAGGAATATATTTTACAGCCCGATTTGTAATTTTCAGTCATGAAAACAATGTCTCCTTGTGCAAAAGTTGAAATTGCCGTTCTTTGTTGATTTTTTAGTTTCATGTATAATAAATATTCAAATACAATTGACATGAGCTTATGAAGCTCGAAGACTGTATGGGCTGTATTTCATTGGGTATATTCTTATCATGGAAAGATTGTCCTTGTTTTGTTCCAAACACCTTTGATTTAAATGGGTTCACGTCGACTACACGATTAACTTCAAATCAGGTACTTGTTAGAAAATTGTTATCCCCATCTTCGCATCACATTAATTTTTGAAATATCATGAGTAATTTTTTTTCCAAATTTCAGGGGGCAGTTTCAATACTTCGAATTACGTACCTCTGAAAATTATTACTCGGGCAAAATTTCATTTTCCCGTTAGCGGTACTTTCCAAAATAAAACTTGTTCCATAATAGTGGTTTTGTTTACTGTATGCGGCGCAAAATGCAGACACTGGAAATTTTCACAGGTAAACACTATCCAAATATTCAGGGAGTAGTTAATTTACCTTGGTATACGAATTTTGAAGAATCCTTCTTCAAAACGGACCTACAACTGGAACCGATACTCTTTGTTATATGACCTTTTTATAATAGGGGTTGTTTCACTGCCTAGGTTGCGGAATTGAGTCATGGAAAAATATATTCTCAATTGAAAAGATAAGTATTCCGTTTTTTCAATTGGCAATTCCATACATAGAAATTATTCTAATACTCAAGGGGTAATACCAACTCCTAAGGATTTCGTTCTTTCAATACATACCTACTCCTGGGGAGTAAATTTCATTCGGAAATGCGTTAGACTACTAGCGATAGTATTCGAAATATAACCCGTTCATATCAAAACCACTGTATGGGTGTGGGAATAAAAATTGAGAAATGTATCTTTAGGCAGAATAATAGAATATGAAAGCCGTGTTTTTCCGTTTTTCCAATTCAAATATTCAGGGGGCAGTTTCAACGCTTTTGGGTTCGTATTTTCGGAAAATCCTTCCCCACTACGTACATTACCCAGAATATAATACTCATGAAAACTTGATTCTTCTTTTACCAATATTCTTTGAGATATTACATGTTTAATAAAAGTGGTGGATTTCACACGCTATAATGCAAAATTTAGAAATGAAAAAATTACGTGATTTGCCCATTTTATCTTAAATCGAAGGTTTCATATTGTAACATATTCGATATAAAAAAAAATTGTCAGATATTGTTAAAAATTGTGAATATTGTCACACATTTGCCTTTTTCTCTCGATAAAAACTACTTTGAAAGTCTTTTGTGACGACTATTCCCATTTTTCCGACGACTTTATCACACATACATATGAATTATTCAAGTATTCTCAGTGGGTATTTCAAACACTTTGTTATTCGAATTTAAGTGAGACCTTCCTCATATATACCTACTTGTGGAATGCAGAATTTAATTTCCCTATTATCCAAATTTTTTGAGATATAACCTGTTCTGTGAATGAAAAACATGAATGAATGACGTTTTTTTGTCGTTTTTCCATTGAATGAACAATTCCATAGATAAAAATTTACCAAATATTCAAAGGGTTGTTTTAACTCATTAAAATACAAATTCCGAAATATCCCAGAATATCTCTACTTAATATGATTCTCAATAGAGAACGCATATGAGGATAATTACATTTTATTTATTTTCATTACCAAACCAGAAAATTATTTGAGAAACACTTTGAAAGAATTCCGTATTATATTTGATTGAACAACGTTTGTCAGGTTGATAAGGATTTTTTTATGTAACTTCCATGCACACCTGACTGTCAGGTTAATGCATACTCCGAAGGATGTCGTGACTATCACTATATGACTCGTGATTATTGATATAGCGTATTTGAGCTCTGATATGCCACTACGCGGCATTCTCTTTTATTTCATTGGTCCTGCATAGTACAAATTCTATTCAATTGGGGCATTGATTTATTACGTTATCCACTTTAATTTCATTGGTCCTGCGTAGTACAAATTCTATACAATTGGGGCACTGATTTATTACGTTTCTCTGGGTTATTCTTCATTGGAGGCTCTACCAGTCTGGATTTGGGAAACCATAATGGTGACAAATTAATGGGACACAGCAACGGAAGCTCCATTCCAAAATCATGGGTAAAATCGCACTACAAATAAGTCAGCGCCCAATTGGCGAAAGTAAATTTAACCTGATATACCTATACGTTATAGTTACCAATAAGGGAAAAATATGAAAGTAATATAGACGTCGATAATCAGAATAACCAGACATTTCACCCAATAGATCGAGGATGTGAATGGGTTAATTTGAATTGCTAGTGTTCCATTATTTTTATTCATGACTCAAAGATAACCTTAATGAAACAAAATATCTGAAGTTAGAACAGGAAGACACAAGTTTTTTCTGTATTTCATCTCAATCTACTACCTGTTGCTGAACTATGCCTGGGGGCAGCGCAAATTATATGAAAAGGGCGTTGGGAAAATAATTGTTAGAGGAAGCTAAATATGGATAAAGTTTCTCCTAGTCATAATTGTAGATGCTACACAAACTTCTCTATGATAATGTTGATTTTTACTGCTGTTAAATAAATAGGACCCTTTATCAAAATTTTATGTGCAGCACCCCAAGAATTAGTTTAAAAGGTTAATAATATTCGCATATGTCTCATACATATATTTCATGAAGGTACTAATTAGGATGTGGTTGTATTATTTGAGTTCATTTTTTGTGAAGGAATACTCATTCTTGACACATTTTTGTGATTTTAGCAGAACTTCTTTGACATTAGTCAGAAAAATCATGTTCAAAAAACACTGCGACAGAAACAGCAAGCATTTCCATCCATATTCAAGAGATTATTGAAAACAGGAACGAATACTGTTCCCGAAACGTCAATTAGTTTTTGATAGGCAAAACTTGAGATACGACAGGTTGCTGACTAATTGTATATTTTTCGATCGTGAAAAAAAAATCGCAGTAACTCATCGAGGAAAAATATTCAATTTTGTTCTTAGATCACGGAAAGTTATAATCAAAAAAATTGTCTACTTGACTTCCATCGGAAATGTATTTAACTCTCAAGAACAGTATGAAAAAGTCATCATAACAGCACTAATGATTTCTCATTGAATCGTGGACAAAGAGGTAACAAAATAAACTGAAAAAATTTGCAAAAGCGCAAATTCTTAGCAGATTTTTTAACAATCCCCCATTTTGTGCTATACCTAAATGAAGTCTATATACAACTGCTCTTCGAACTTCAAAAGTTGATCTTGTAATAGGGCGAGAATCTCCCCTAATTCTATTCTTCATGACTTCTAGTATCGTTGGTTTCTTGCGGTAGACCTCTCCTTCAACATATTCTCAGAGATAGAAATCAAGGGGCGTGAGGACTGTGGATCTTGCTGCCTTCCAGATATGTATGCTTTGCAATTCCCCTTGTACTCACTTAGTGAAGATTCTCAACAGTTTACGACATCATCGCTAACTTTTATTCTCTTCCTTCCACGTTTTAATCACTTCTTGTGCTTTACACTTACTGTTTTCACAAATCTATTCTCCGAAAATTTTCGGGTCGTACGTTCCATATCAAACTGCATACATTATACTAGCAAAAGCAGCTTCTGTAACATCATCCCGGAATGTAGATCATATTATCGATTGTATCAAATCACTCTTGGAATATTTGAATGGAAAAGGAATTTCCAACAAACTTAATTTATCAAGGAGGCGAATTCATAATTGAAATCTACTATTTTTTCGCTTCAAAATGAAATTATCCACCCAAGAAATGATCGACAAGATCTACAATATAGGTGACTGTGACACGAATTGTTAATTATATAGTGAAATGTTCGATATCCTGATCCAAGGTCCCAACGATCAGAGGGTTTTCGGAGGATTGAAGAAAGCGGAGGGTTAAAGAAAGATTTGAGAAAACAGGCAGTGTCAAGCACAAGGAAGGCGAATTGTGAATACAATTGCAACAATTAAAGAAAATAAATTAGCGATGATGCTTTCAATAGTTGGGAATGTAAGTAAGAGGGGAACTTCAAGAGAGCTAGATATAATTCATACTTCCGTGAACAGAATATCAATCAAGAACTCTATAAAACAGAATATGATACAAGTGTTTGCTTTTGCGAAAATATATTGAATTTCATTCGAGAGGAAATAAATTTTCTGCAGTACATTATTTTTAAGTCCACATTTAAAAGTAATGGGATGATATATTGACGTAATTGCCACTACTACTCGACAAAGAACCCCCATTAGGCCTGAGAAGATGATAAACAAAATAAATGATCAATAAATGTTTGGGGGGGGGGGGGAATAATTGGAGATCAGGTCATAAGACCATATCTGATGAGCCACTGAATGTTGAAATGTACACTGATTTCCTCCGAGATGATTTACCAAATTTGTTGGGGGATGTACCGATTGACACCAGACATAGGTTAAATTACCAACATGATCGGCGCCCTCCCATGATCAGAATCGTGTAAGAAAATTGTCAAACAGATGGCGTAGAAATAAATGATTAGGAAGAAACGGATCCATTCAGTGGCCAGCAAAGTCTCCAGACCTCACTCTTCTGGATTTCTTTCTTTGAGGATATGTTGAAGGAGATGTCTACCACAAAAAACCAACGACACCAGCAGTCATGAAAAATATAACTATAGAAGTTTTACGCCCTATTACAAGAGCAACTTTTGAAATTCGAAGAGCAATTGTACATAGACTTGATTCGTGCATAGCTCAAAATGAGAGATTGTTTGAAAATCTGCTGCAAATGTTTGCTCTTTCAATTTTAATTTAGGTTATTTTGTTCAGCATTGAATAAAAACATTGTTATTGTTGATATGATGACTTTTTCATACTTTCCATGAGAATAAGATATATTTCAGATATAAATAAAGTAGGCAAACCATACACTTTCTGCAAGGTCATAATGAAGACTTTTCAGTTATGGCCTTATTTACAGGGTATTCAATTTGACAAAAATCTGAGAAAAAAATGTTCCAGAATTCTGGTTGCCCCTTTACTCAAACCATTCATTTAGTGAATAATTTTTCTCATTCCATATTATTGATTTTGAGATATTTGGTGTTGATTGAATCCATTTTATGATATGAATCCCACCTCAATCCCCTGGTATAAGCCCATATATCCTCATATTTTTGAGAAACACTCTTTCAAAAAATATATAGGGCGTCCCTTTAAAAAAAAAACCTATCTTTGATAAGACACACATTTATCAAAACCCTGTTATTGGTAGTTACTTTTTGAACATAGCTCTCATTGGTGTCCACATCTTTTATTCGAGACATTTTTCTCTATGACAAATAGGAAAGCAGCTATCGTCCACCCACGCGTCGTTGATACACCTAGTATTCCAAGTGAACTGTTTAATTTTGACAGTCAGAAACCACTCGACTTTTTCAGGGAGCTCCGTACGAAGTCGGCAGCTGATGATAAAATAACGCTTGGTCTTGCACCTTTTTGCCTTATATTTGGAATGAATATAATATTGTACTCACTCATAAGTAGAGAAAAACTTGTGATAGTTGAACGATTCAAGGAACACAACTTCCTCAAAACTATACATGATTTCCGATTAACCAGTTTATCAATACCACCACCCTTAGCTGTGTTTCTGGCAAAGACTCCATTGTTGGCTGAATACGACGTATCGTCTGTGAAGGAAATCCATTGTGGTGGTGCTCCATTAGATGAATATATCGAGGTGGCTCTTACGAAAAGGTTAGTGAGATTTTATGAAAAAAAAATCCAAATTCAAACAGTGATATTGAAGTCCCACGAAATTTCTAGAAGAATACATGACAATCAGTATGGCCATCATGAATGGAATTGAAATTGAACTGTTTAACCATAAAAACAATATTAATGATACTCATGATGCCAATATTCCTGAAGGTTAACCTCTGTAGATTTCAGTTTCATAAATTGATAAATACCGTTTTATGCGTTGTGGCTTTTTTTTTCGCTCAATAAACGTTGACAAAACATATCCAGAAAAAAGCGAAGTAACAACTTTTTCTGAGAATTATTTTCATTTCATTCAACTGCTGGCATTTCGGTTTCACATAGAGTCGGGTTAGTTAGCCCAATTCAAAAATTTATAAAAAAAAAAATCAAGACAAGCTTTTATTTATACAAATGCACTAAAAATGAAAAAATAATGTATTTCATTGTTTGATTTGGGTTTGATTCAAAATCTGGCCACGCAAGAATACCTTTTTTGTATCCGCGGCAAGCTTTTGAATCTCTTACTCACAGAATAACCTTGATCAAAAAAAGAAATGAATTATTTTTTCCTTTTTAGTGCATTTGTATAAATAAAAGCTTGGCTTTAAACTTTTTTTATTTTTAGTTCTGTTTTTTTCGTTAACAACTAATAAAGCTTGTTTTGAATTTCTATTTTATTTTTTCAGTATTCATGATGTTGAATAACTAGTTTAGTGATTTCTATCTGATTTTTTTTCGAAAAAAATCATAATCTCCGACCCCGAAAACCCCTAGATACCTATTTTGAATAGAATCGAACCATAATCACAAAAAAAATTCGACATATTGGAGCCGCCATTCTGTTTTTTCTTCCAACAAAAATTTCATAATGCATTGTCACCGGAATTAGGTACACCTGCCAAATTTCAAATCAATCGGATGATTAGAAGTGGATCAAATTTAAATTGCAAGATTTGATTACAGACACCGGGACAGGTGGAACTGAATAAAATTTCGTAAAAAAAAATCTTCGGTTCCAAAAACACCCACATACCAATTTCGAATAGGCTTGGACCATAATCACAGAACTCGTTCGCCATTTTGGAGCCGCCATGTTGAATTTTCAAATTTTGACAAAAAAAACATAATCTCCGATCCCGAAAATCACTAGATACCAATTTTGAATAGAATCGGACCATAATCACAAAAATTGTCCGCCATATTGGAGCCGCCATTCTGTTTTTTACCCTAACAAAAAATTTATAATGCATTGTCTTAGGAATTATGTACACCTCCAAATTTCTGATCAATCGAGCGATTAGAAATGGGTCAAATTTAACTTGCAAGATTTGATTACAGACAGACACCAGGACAGGTGAAACTAAATAAAAGCTTGAAAAACAAAACAGAAGTACTAACTGCGCTCTCATGAAAAAGGAGCTCATATTTTCTCATTTGAAGGGCAACTCATTCCCTAGGGGTAAAATACTTTCAAATTCACAGATTCGACATTGAAAAAATCATGCAGATCTATGGCATGACTGAAGCAACACTGGCAATTACCACAATTGGACCAACGGATGAATATAAACCGGGATCATGTGGAAAACCTCAATCATTCATAACGCTCAAAGTGGTTGATCCAGATTCCGGAAAGTCCCTTGGACCCAATCAGTTAGGGGAAGTTTATATAAGAGGACCTATGGTGATGAAGGGCTACTTCAACAATGGGAAAGCTACTAGGGAATCACTGACAGCGGATGGGTGGCTTAGAAGTGGTGATTTGGCATACTATGACGAAGATCATTATTTTTATATCGTTGATCGTTTGAAGGAATTGATAAAATACAAGGGATATCAGGTAATTAGGTAGTGACTATTCATTCATCATTATTAGATTTTGATTGTGTGAAGTGTCTTGTCCAAAGATATTGATCAATTCCCTAGGCTACACCTACCCATTTCTTAAAATCTCTCACTATTATCACCATTCAACACTATCTGACCCAGCCAGTCATTTCTACGACAGAATCTTAGGAGATGAATGGAATTCTTGGTAATATCTCCGAACATATAATTCACTTCAAACTCCACTCAAGGTTAGTGCGTTTGATCTGTTGATTCCATTTCTCATCTAGTTAGTTTAATATAATGGGATATTCATTATCTCGATGAACAAACAGAGCTCTCAGGAGAGGTTTCAACAAATTTATCATGTGTGCTTTCGCGAATTCAGTTCCCCTCCAAAGTGGGTGAGTAGGAGATTTAAGCCGGTTCTGGGTCTCCCCCCACCACTATGACGTCACGTGTGACCTTGAATGGTTGCAGGTGTGCAATGTGGTGTGTGTTTGACCTTGAGATTTGACTTTGAGATTTGTCATTGAGTTTTGACATTGGGTTTGGTCGACTTTGAGATTCGACTACAGTTGTGACCTTGAGTTTGACCTTGAGAGTCATAACATTAAGTATCGACTTTGAGATTTGACCTCGAGTTTTAATGTTGGGATTGTTTCGGCAACCTCAAGATTTGATCTCGATTTTTGTTTGATCTTGACTAAAGTTGGACTTTGAGATTTGTCATTGAGTTTTGACATTGGGTTTGGTCGACTTTGAGATTCGACTGTGGCATACATTTTCTGTGTAGTCATGACCTTCATGAATCCTTGCACTCTCAAGCGAGGAGGGCGTTCATCCTGTGAGAGGTAGAGGTGAACTGCAGTATTGATGAATGTGTTGATGTTCAAGCCGCACTGACCTTCACACTTCCATCTACTGGAAATGGGGTGGGGATGTCTCTTATAAAAATGTGTGGAGTCGTTGATGAGAAATCAGATGTTAGATAATATCATCAGAGTGAATACAGAGTACGAAGTTTCTCAATTGGTGAGTGTATTTTTTATAAGGTGAAATAATCTATATTTTTCATACAGTCTTACTATGTCTTTTCTTCCAAAGTTGTAGATTTGAGAGAATCAATTCTTCAATATTGAAGGGGTGGG